>JBAGKK010253702.1:0-21056 GCA_037177015.1 Euceroptres primus | reverse complement strand
AGATAGATAGATAGATAGATAGATAGATAGATAGATAGATAGATAGATAGATAGATAGATAGATAGATAGATAGATTAGATAGAAGATAGAGACAATGAGAATCTCGCTTGTGTCAAAATATTCTCTCAAATATGGATAGTTATGGACAATGCGAATCTAGCTAATTACTATATGACAATAGTATAGAAATAGAACATAATAAAATAGAATGGAATGGAATGGAATGGAATGGAGTGGAGTGGAGTGGAATAATGGAATAATGGAATGGAAAGGAATGGAATGGAATAAAATAGAATAGAATAGAATTTTATAGTATATTGTGCTTTTATTAGAAATTCGCAAGTATACGAAGTTACAAGTTGATTGAAAATCAGGAAGTGGGTTTTAAAAATGATCGCAAGATTTGTACCTGACTGACAAAGGTAGTTAAACAAAAGGGTATAAAAAGATAGGAAAAGAATGTACTACACTGGCTCGTGTAGTAAGAGGAGACAAACAAAAGCTCACATGATTGGTAAGAATAGTTGTTCTTTTGTAAGAGATGAAGAAGAACGAAGAAAATTTGTCATGGTAGTTGGAAGACGCAGTTCTAGTATCCGTTAATCTACTAATTAGAGGCATTGATCACTGATCAGTGAAAGTTTGCTGAGGTATAAAAATAAATATCGCACGTGATTGAGTATTCTGCTTTTTAATTTAGTTCCCTCTGTGTCATGTACTTAACTGTAAGCAAAACCATAAACCGCGAAACGACACTATAACTTGTTACATGTGTAGATTCGCAGGTCACACAGTTGGCTTGCTATGAAGGGTGCGTGTTTATGCTTCTCGTAAAATACCCTACATGCCTGCAGTTCTAGCCTGCACTCGTCGACTGAACCCTCGGTATTCAATGCATATTTGCTTTCAACAAACGGGCACGACTGCAAAGTGCACAACACGTATTCCAAGCCGTCGGGGCTTTGATCTTCTAGTGAGTCAGTGTACCTGTACCTACATCTGGTTCTAAATCCACGTAAGCCTGCCGTGTTCTTGCCCCGCTCTGTGTATATAACGCCTTTCAAAAGTTTTCAATCTCGCATACCCGCACGCCTCGGGAGACTCAAGCTTCGATTCAAGATTAGATGTAACAAATGTTATTCCGCTTTCAGCTCCGGGCTCACGGGGTTGCCTCGTCAGAGTTGGGCAGAGCCAAACGCCTGCAGCGCGTCATACGTTATACGATACGTTATCCCACTCTTTTGTGCTGGGCCCGCTCGCCATCAAACCTCATTTTAAACCCTGCTCGTGATTTCTGAAAAGAAATCCGTAGCACGCTTATCGAACATGATTGGATTTCACTCTTTCGACTTTATCGCCGAGCATTCTGCGGGAAAGGAATGTCGACTGGGTATTAGTCCAGAGAAAAATAGATTGCAAGGCTTTTAAACGATAAGAATTCGCCATTCGACTTTCAAGTTTGCAAGAGTATCATTGCATTTGTACCACGATTTAAACGATTTTCCGCCTCAAATATTGGAAAATTTTTTTAACCTATTGCAAAGGAGGCCTGGTAAATTAGAAGAAATTTAGCTTCGCGCCGACACATAAACTAACCGCAAAATATGCTTCCTTGGGTCAAAAGTAGAACGAAAATAACCGTCATTTATTCAAGAAATGAGGAAAAAGTTGTGAAAACAGAGCATTAACACTTCGCTGACAGAAAAGAGGTCAAGATGAAACTGAAAACGAATTTGAGGTCAAACACGAGTTTTAGTTTCTGATTTTGCTCTTGAAAAAAGAAGGTTTCTATAATTCAGGAACCCCACTTTATTGAATTTTTCAAAAATTCTGGTCCGCCGTATTGAATTCACCATTTCAACCTTAACCACTTTCCTGTCACCCAAGTGTTAATGTGCTATTTTCACAATTTTCTAACCATTTCTCGAATTAATGACGGTTATTTTTGTACTACTTCGAACCCAAGGATGAGTATTATGAGGTTAGCTTAGATTCCGACGCGAAGCCTAATTTGTCCTAATTTACCGGGCGTCCTTTTAGAAAGCACTGTTAGTTTTGGAAGTTTGCAGGTCATACCGTTTTTTTTTTTCTCGGACGTTGGTGAAACAGGTCAACTAATAAAGTTTTTAACATCCAAAATGAATCTTTTTGTTAACATACACATTTAAAAAATTTTTTAACTGAGATACACACATCACTTAAAGTTAGTTCCACGATTCTAGAATAGTCACATTCTACGATATATAATACTAGTAAAGGACTATTAAAGTAAATTCTGTTACACGGCAGTTTCGTACGATATGCTATACGGAAAATAGATACTCATAGGCTTTAAAGCAATATACTAGTATGAAGTAGATGCACTTATATGATATGAATCACTCAAATATAATCTAACAAAATGTATTCTGAGTCAGAAGTGGTCAACACGATTCTTAATCTTCGTGTTGTAATACGTCTACAGCTGCACATTTACTCATATATTCGTTTTAATGAATGTATGAACATTTACTTCATTGGAAAATTAATTAAGAGGCGAAATAGCTTTCCGTAAACTGTCTAACATTCTAGAATGCAATTACAATACAATTAGACTGATATGAAATAATTTCCCCTAAACACAGAATTTCTACTATTTCAAGTTAGGAGAAGGGTTATAAAAGATTATTATTAGGTTTAATTTAATTTCACAGTTATGATAAAGTCATATGTAAGATAAAAATAGAGGAAATGAAACACAGGAAGATTAAAAATAAAGGTACTGGAACTGGGAAAAAGATAAGTTGAAGTTCGGGAATAAATGAATAGTATGAAAAGCAAAGGCTGGAAAAGATAGGCTTAAGAATGAGGACGCAAAAATATGCATTAGTAAGCAAACGAAAGGGTCAAAAATAATCTTTTAGCTTATTTTTGGGGAAGAAAAAATGTCTTAACGCGAAGATTAGGGAAGATCAAGAAAGAGGAAGGTAGAGATTAATAAAGATGAAGAATGGAAAAAGTAAATATTAAGGAGCGCTTCAATCCGCAATAACGATAACAAATAGTGGTATCAATATAGATCTTGGTGGTTCTAATAGGTAGCAAAATTGGAGACTAAAGACGATTTCAATAAGATGCCAGACAATTATAAAAATTGGAAAGTAGGGAAAGATTTTATTTCATATTACACCTTTCAAAATGACAGGAAGGGAGAGGAGAAGAAGGTGAAGTATAGACCTATAGACTTTGAGGGTGATATATAATAGTTAGCAAAATTGGAAACTAGAGAAAATTTCAATGAGATGCAAGATAATTATGAAAATTTGAAATTAGGGAAAGATTTATTGATAGCACAACATTAAAAATCACACGAAGGGAGAGGAAAAGAGGGTAATGTAAAGACCTATAGGCCTTGGCGAGTATAATAGGAAGCAAAATTGGAGACTAGAGGAAAATTACAATAAGATTGCAAGATAATTCTGAAAATCAGAATTTGAAGAAAATTTGTTTTTCATATCACATCATCGAAAATCACATAGAGGGAGATGAGAAGAAAGTAATATATAGACATTGCTGGTTATAACAGGTAGCACCATTGGAGACTAGAAAATATAACAATAAGATTCAAGATAATTACAGAAATTGGAAATTAGGGATATAAACTTTGGTGATTGTATGTACTAAGTAGTAAAATTGGAGACTAGAAAAGATTACAGTAAGATACAAGATAATTACGAAAAATGGAAATTAGGGAAAGATTTGTTTCACATCACACGATTGGAATTCACATGACGAGAGAGAAGAAGAAGGTAACATATAGAATTTGAAGATCATAATGGGTAGCAGAATTGGAGACTATAAAAGATTACAATGAGGCGCAAGATAATTATGAAAACTGGAAATTAGAGAAAGATTTTGTTCATATCACACGAGCGAAATTCACAGGACGAGAGAGGAAAAGAAGGTAGCATATAAAATTTGGAGGTTATAATAGGTAGTAAAATTGGAGACTAGAGAAGATTACAATAAGATTGCAAGATAATTATGAAAATTGAAAATTGGAGAAAAAATTGTTTTTTATATATTGCATCCTTGAAAATCAAATGGATGGAGAGGAGAAGAAGGTGGGCATAATAGGTAACAAAATTGGAGACTAGAAAATATTACAATAAGAGGCAATATAATTATGAAAATTGGAAATTAAGGAAAGATTATTTTCATGTCACACAATTGAAATTCACATGGCGAGAGAGGAGAAGAAGATAACGTACATAATTTGAAGGTTATAATAGGTAGAAAAATTGAAGACTATAATAGTTTTATAAAATTTAAAGTTATGAATTATTTAATATTTATGAATTAAAATTGATGAATTTATAAAAATTGGAAATTAGGGAAAGATTTACTTCATATCCCATCATTGAAATTCACATGACGAGAGAGAAAAAGAAGGTAGCACATAAAATTTGGAGGTTATAATATTAGATAGTAAAATTGGAGACTAGAGAAGATTACAATAAGATTGCGAGATAATTATGAAAATTGGAAATTTGAGAAAAAATCTTTTTTTATATCACATCATTGAAAATCAAATCAAGTCTCCCTCCATTTGATTTTCAATGAGGTGATATAAAAAAAATTGTAATATATGGTGGTTATAATAGGTAGCAAAATTGGAGACTAGAAAAGATTATAATAAGAGGCAAGACAATTATGAAAATTGGAAATTAGGGTAAGATTTTTTCATATCACGCCATTGAAAATCACACGAACGGAGAGGAGAAGATAAAGTATCTTTAAAAAGAAATGGGAAACATAGAGTAAGGAGGAAATTAGGAAAGGTGAGAACTAGAAGTGACGGTCAAGAAAAATGATAAGGTGAGAGAGAAAAAATTATGAAAGTTAACAGGGAAATAATGATTATTGACGATAACGAAGGAAAATTAAATATTAAAAAGTCTGACAATGAGAACTTGGCGAAAATCAAGATTCAAAAACATAAAAAATAAGAATGAGTGACACCGTTTTCTTCCGACCTCTCTTGCTACAATATTTAGCAACAAAAGTGGAAAGTACACACTGGATTTCTCGTTTATTACATCGAGTCAGTGTACACGGGGTCGCGCGAATAAATTCGCGTATACAAACAAACGGGGCGAAGAAAGTGCAAAAGAGGACGTGAACCAAAGACCCTGAGTAAACACGAAACAAGGCCGGCACAGTCCAGGCTGGCGATAATCTCTATACCTGCAGAGCCAAGATACTTCCTGAGTAAAACCCAGGGTTTTAAAACGCTTGGCTCAGCACCGGCACGTCATCCTGACAGGACCGGGGTCCACTCTGTCGCGCCGTTGCAAACGCGTCTTAATTTGCATTTGCTTTGACTTTTAAATTGCGAGCCGTGCACCACGGCCCGCGACACAGGCGACCGCATCCTCGACTCTGTGGGGGGTCTGATGCCTCTATGGTGGGGGAAAAAGGGGGTGTCAGAGGGTAAGTAAAACGGCTTCTCGTACTTTGCTCAGGAGCAAAATCAGGCTTTCCTCATTTTCCACGTCCTTTCGCCGAGAGACTTTTTCTCATCCCTGTTTAAACGAAACTCGCCAGCGACTTGAATCGATTTTCTCGCCGTCTCCTGCACGAAAACAGCGCCTATCTAATCGCAACCAAAGCACTCTATGCTGCTGGGGTGAACGCTCTTAATATTGCTCTCATTCTGTTGGTTTGCTTTTAAGGAAACTTTACAAAAAATAAGGAATACGTAAATATTTTTTGGAATTCCTGACGAAAAAAATACAAGAACGTGTAATGTGAGAAGAGGAATAATTGTTAAAGTAATTTCTTTATGTATAAATACGCAATTGGTTGAATTTGAGGGGAACCTTCCTCCTGTTACATAGTTTAATACTACGTTTCCAAGGGATAAGCCTCCATTCGAATACATTACGCAAATGTGCAATTCCAGTTGCGAATAATTTAGCTTCCGCATTGTTGCAAGACATCATAGCGTAAGCACTACAATGCAGACTTATCAATTGCTGATAAACGACTGGGATTGTCTTTGGATTAATGAGTATCAATACTTGCAGTGAATACCATTATTTGCAACAAATACTATTTCTAAATCAAATTTCTTCCATATTTGATGGTAATGATGGAAACTTATTTTTACATTGACGTGATCGTCACTTTTCCAAGAGAGACACCACTCCCACGACATATCGGAACAGATGGGTCCGTATTATGCCTGACCTCTCGGAACAAATGGGTCCGTAGTATGCCTGTCTTTCATGGACTAGGTTAATTATTTAAAATCCAGCCTAAGTTTTCAGAAAAAATTGCCGCAGCTCGGGTTCTAACTTTCTATTTCATGAAAGATGCGTTACCAATTGCGCCACCGCGGCTGACGACAGATTCTTAGTGAGAACTTGGACTAGCTATATTACATTGCTCTTTGCATGCATTCCTTTGCATTCCAAGAGAGACGCCACTCCAGAGTCATATCGAAACAGATGGGTCTGGATAAAATGTAAATTATTCTTAAAGGTGATGAAAAAACAAGTTTAAGAATGATCGAATAACTCCGAAATTTTTCTAAGTCCAAACCCCCAATTCACCAGACACTGAAATACACGTATATAATTTTGAGGTTTGCTTTTAGACACTTACATAAAAAATAGATGGGGTCTTTCGATATCCTGGAGTTGGTAGATTATGTGAGATGTTCGTTTTTTTATGGGACAACGATTTCGACTGAAAAAAATTATTTTCTGAATTTCAGAAATTCAGTCGAAGTAGAGGAAAAAATTTGAGAGACAATTATTCCTCAAGATATGACAAGCCACATTAGAAAAATATATTTTTCACGCACAACACCGTCACTGCTGAAGCTTTAGAAGCTTCTTTTCGTATTTTTAGGACTCTTTTCTTTATTATAAAAACAATAACTATATGCCTTATTTCGGCAAACGGCATCTATTTCCGAAATCGCTGAGGAAAATCAATATAGGAAATTGACAGCTGTGCATCTTGGTTTCATCCGTCGCAAGATCAAATATTTTTAGTGACATCTGCCGATGCAAAGGCGGATGTCACTAAAAATATTTTTTTCAACTTTTGCAATAAATTTCCACATAATTTCTTGAAATACTAATTATATGCACAACAATCATGTCAACAATTGTTTATAGAAAAATTGGCCTATTTTCATATTTTCCAATTCTTACTTTCAGATGCTATTTTCATGGGACAATGAACCACAAGAAAGGTCTGGTCATCTCCAAGCTCTGGATCATTCAGCTCGAAGTTGGATTGGACAGCATCATCCCTAGATACGAATCAAATATGTAGAAAACGTCTGGTCGCACATGCAGTTCAAGCTCAGGGATAAAAAAATTTCCTACATTATTCAGAAATAAAATCTTTCAACTAAAATATTTTTATGGCGCTAGTCGCTTTTATCTTAGGTGTCAAGTTTCGTATTTTTATTAATTTTTAGTAAATTTAAAAGTTGCAATAAAACCACATGATAGAAAAATGCTTAACCTAGTAAATCACGACACAACCTGTCCTTGCGGTCACATATAAAAGTTCTGCTGATGAAGTAGAAACATGAAAATATTCATATTGCGAGAGAGAAAATAATCCACAAGGATTGTTGTAGAGAGTTGTTAACAGAATTATTAACGTGGGATCTGGATAAAAACTCTCCAAAAAAATTATCCTTGAGGGTTAGACGCTTTCTTGCAACAGGAATTATTTTTATGTTCCTACTCCTATTTCAATAGATTCTTTACCCTAAGATTCTGGATTACTATCATCTATTACTGCAGTTGCTTTTTACTCACTAAAAATGTTATATAATTCGTCTGCGATAATATGAATGATCTGAAATATAACCCGTAAGAAAGAACAACGTGAGTTAATGGTAACTAATGGCGGCAGAGTGACCGTCAGGTGCGGTGGAAGAGTGACACCTGCTGACTTTATATCTGCGTGAAGCGATGAGTTTCCAATTTCATTCTACGATTTTACAAATTGACGTTTAACAAAACAAATCGCAAAGTTTTTGTTGTCATTATAAGAAACAAATTTCTGCACTTCAGAAAATAATTTTCTCCGCCCTGTTTCTTTTACCAACAAAAGCAGAAATCTCATAAAATTTTATCGACTCGGGGAAAACAACAGACCACAGCTATTTTGTAAGTGTCCACAAGTGTCATCTGAACCCAAAGCTGAAGATTAAATCTGCCCTTTTCAGGGTCTTGAAAATTGTTGTCTATAGCTCAAAGTACTTGTGACGGCAGACGTGAATTTTACAGAATTTCTATCTAATTCCAAACTGGCCTTCCCAAACACTCCCACAGATTATTTTTTATAAAAAACAGATGATTGTTTAATTTAACATTTTAATGAGTGTGTATGATATGTGGAAGATTAGAGATTAATTTATTTGGTGAAAATTTATGTCAGTGGGTGAATTACTAGGTTTATTCACAGGATAAGGATTGGAAAAGTAGGACATTACTCAGGCAACCTATACGCGCACAAACACGCATTCAAGAGCTTCCTCACTCTCAGAGTCGCTCACCACTCGAGCTCGCGAGCCCATTGTCTCTTGAATGAGAATATACACACTCCGAAACAGAGCTCGCAATAGCAGACCCTCATTGCGATCTCGATAACGCTGCATTGGATGCTGTTGTTATAAAGGAATATAACGATCTAGTTTGGAGAACTGTCATCCGAGATGTATGACTCTCCGAAAACTCGGCTACTTTCCTAAAATATGAATATTCAGAGCGCAGATCTGAATGCTATACCCTGGATTTATATTATCCAAATTTAAAGCTTGGTCTGTTATTGATCATCCCGAATTCAATGAGTCGTGTTCTAAAAGACTTATATATATATTTAGAAAACAGTGATTGAGAGAATTAGAGATGAAGGAAGAGGGAAAGTCATATAATTTATTTTTAGATATTTAGAAATGTGACATAACAGAAGACTGGTTTATAAAGAAAGCAAAGACTATAGAAGATCACAAGTAGGCAAAGTAAAACTTAAGAAGTATGTTAAAAACAAAGAAGTATTTGAATTAGATAAGAATAGATTAGAAAAAGTAAACGAAATGTGCGAAATGATATGAGGTCAGAAGAAATGGAGAAAATTGAGAAGACTGAATTGGTGAGAAATGGAGTACGAAGTATAAAAAGCAGAGGTTGAGGAAAATTGCTGAGGAAAAAGGTAAATAGAAAAAGTAGAAATGAAGAAAGATAAGAAATAAAAATGTATAAGTTTTCCAAAAAGAGAAGGGAATAGTTAAGATGATGACTATCGAAAACAAAAAATAAGTTGTAATTGAAGACGATAACAAATTGAGGCCATCTGTTTGTGCTGATTTAACCAATTCTAGCTCCGGAGTCACGAGACAATTTTTTGTTTCTAAATAAGAAAAGGGCGCCTCGAATTTCGAACTCTAAAAGCTTCAAAATCTTAACTCAATTATATATTCCTCAAGATATATTTCTTTTCTTAGCTAGAATTGTTTTCAGTTGGTACAAACGATATTAGGAGTTGTCTTTTGAACGCGACAAAATGAGCAAATAGAATTAGAAAGAAACGAAGTCAGATGACAAAAGGATTGTGTTCAGCTAATTCGATTTTCCACACACTTGTTTTTTGTAATTAAACCTTCGAATTCGTTAAACCTTTCAGTACCTTAGTTCGAGACTGTGCTACTAATCATTTTCTCGACTTTCTAGAATCAGTAGCACGTCGTTACACGTATTTCGACCTTATTTAGCCCGGAGGTGCACGACTCATTGTTTACTAAAGGCAGAATGGGAGTGATCGAACCCATTGAAAATAAAGTCAGCCATTCCAATACGCGATCTGTCATTAACCAGTGACGTCAAAGAGAAAAATCGATACGTTATTAAAACGACTGTGACCAAGCATGTGGAACTCAACACGCTAGGTTTTGATTTGCACCCTCTCGTTTCATTCTCCCCACTTTTGAATAGAGAAAGAGGTTTGAAACGTAACGTAAACGGACAGTTTTCACTGCTCCCAGGTCTCGAAAGTCCACGATCCAGCGATCTTTTACTTCCGGTCGGTGCCAACTGTGCGGCGAACGCCAGAGACTTTCCTCTCAATTGGATTTGAATACGGAATTAGGGTCGTTACTCTTCCCGAAGGAAGCGGTAAGATGTAGTTTTACGAGTGAACGTGTGCAAAAGGGATGAAAAGGACTGCACGTATACGTCTTTTCTTTCCACAAATAACCTGTCACAACTTACGCCATTTTCAAAATTTCAGACCCCGAAAAATAAATCGGGAACTGAGAGTTATTAAACTTTCCTGAAATCCATTGAAAAATTCTTTTTGCTTATTCAAAATTGATTATTTGCGAAAGTATAAAGCCTGCTACTACTAGTATTAAGCTCCAATCGCTCGGGATTCCTCGTTGTTTCCCGTTGCTCAGTTTTTCATCAACGTCCACGCCCAGGGCACTTATTCTTCAATACTGTAGTACGATAATTAGAAAAATGATTGATGTTCTTTCAAGACTCTGCACATATCTGGAGTAATCCGAATTCGGGAGTTCATCTACTCGGCCCGGTGTTCTAACTAATCCCGAGCCTTCACTTCACCCGGGATTAATAGAATTAGAGAGATAATTATAAAATGCTTTATATGGAACCTAAACCATATCTGGATTGAACCGAATTAAAGAATGTATGGTTGCAAGCAGTCCCGGTGGGTACAAAACTACTTTAACTCAGATGGTTCTCACTCGATGTCACCCTCAGGGAACGAAACTTCTGCCACGACTCTAGAAAAGCGAATTTCTTTCACACAGTGATTCAATGGATTAGCGTTTGCTAATCCATTCGAGTGAGTATTCGAGGAATATCCATTTTGCAAGTGCAAAAGAATTTCTCTCATGAGAAAGTTAGATTGGATTCGATTGCATATGTTTCTTTCTCTGAAAAATGACTTACATTTCATCCTCCTTCCATAGACTCTGCTAGCTAAGAGCGAGAAAGTATTAAGGTAGATGACAAAGAACTTGAGAAGATATCTAGGCAGAATTAAGTTGGAGCTGAACACTGAAAAGTTCAATCTATGGATGGAGTTGATTTAGAAGGGTCAGGCGGTGCAGGAAATTAAGGAATTTGTGTATTTAGGATATATTTTTAAAAGAAATTAAGGGATGGAAAAATATATATAGGAGAGGATCAGGAGAGTGAATGTGATGATGAGGTAGGTATGGGGATTAGGAAGGAAATTGTTTAGGAATGATTTTAAGAAGAGGATGAAACTGGAAAAGGTATCTAGAGGAAAAAAGGAATACGCTAAAGAAGAAATGTTAAAGGCAGAAAGAGAGCAAAAAGGTTGGGGGATGAATGGAGAGTGAAAGGGAAAAGAGCAGAATTGAGTGGAATCAGGTAAGGAGAAAACATGAGAAGGAAGTGAAGGTGCAGGAAGTATTGAGAAAGAGAGAAATGAAGAGGGAAAAGGAAGAAATGGAGAAGAGGATAAGAAGGTCAAGGTTTAACGGGAAATACGAATGGATATGAGAGAAAAAGTAGTGGAATATCTAAGTAGAAAAGAGGAAGAAGGAAATCAGGAGTTCTTGATGAAGGTGGGATGTGGTGGTGTGGAGTAGTACAAAAAGTTTTGGCTGCGTATTAAGGGGGAGAGGGAGAGAGGGGGATAGGGGAAGGAGAGGGAGAGGGAGACTAGTATTATCATTAGGGAAAATAATTTACTGCTAATAAATCACAATAGTTGAAGACGTTTATAAGCTTTAAAGTAATTTTCGATCAAAAGTGGTGCCTTCAATCTGAGTTCACTCTTTTTCTTCTTCGATCTATCGTATATCATATTCGTTAAGAACACATACCTTAAATTGGTCTCATTGTCAGTTCGCTTCACTTATATTTTCATCTAATTTGCAATCAAATTAGAAGGCGACCATGCTGGAAAGATAGTTTTACGCGATGCGTTAAGCTCTCTTTTGCATTATCTCCCCATCTCGATTGTAAAAACAAAACGCGCTTCGCATTGCCTGATTTAACATTTTCCAGTACGAAACGACGTGCTAAGGCATGAATACATACACAGAAAGGAAATGCGTCGAGAGAAAGACTTGGGTAATACGTCGAGGGAGTTCACGATGCTCACATAAGGGAATCGCATATCCCGTTCATTGCACTTTGAACAACTCGTCCCACCTCTACTTTTTCCTTTCCAAGCCCTTCTCGATTTAATGCAGAAAGTAGAAAGGAATAAATTCTTAACGATAGAATCTGCGTGATGCATTCTGAATTCCGTTCTTGAAGGATAAAAGCATGACCCTGCAACTTGAATATTCACGTATAAGTACTTATTAATGCCCCTACATGGTGCAGGAAATGTAAAGATGAGAATATGCTGTTCATTACGATCATATGTATTTTTTATGACAGAGATGTGAGCAATGGAACCATCGGAACCTTTTGCAAACTAATTTTTTTATGTAAATATAAATAACTATTTCACTTTATTTAAAATACACTCACAAGGTGTATAAAAGAAACAAATACCTAACGCAATGTGTAGTATAGAAGCAAATCAGATGGAACGAACTATGAAAAGTTTTTCCTCCAGAATTGTAAACTGACCGGAACGCACTGTCGGAGCACAAAACGGAACAACGAACTAGCAACGAGAATATTGCAAACCACATGTAACACAAAGCAAGAACATGAGAGAAATGAAAACGCAGCAACACACTAAAGAATGAGAGCGATTTACACGTGGCTTCCAGTTCGCGGAGTTTATGTCCGACAGTCCGTGACGTGTGGGGAGTTTTCCGCTTGCAGTATACGACTATGGATTCAAGCGTTGTTCATCTCTCTCTTGTCTTCCAGCTTCTAACAGTCGGTAGCCCTGTCTCGCTGACAAACCGCACTACCTTCCTTTTTCGCCCACTCTTTTCCTACTTGGCCTGCCTGCCTCCCTTCCAAACTGAAGGAGAAATATTCGAAAAAGAAAAATCGCCAGAGCGACTGCTATCCGACTCTAATGCCGAGCATTTCACAACTTCTCTGCTCGGGAACATAATTCGTTGTATCCTGCACCATCTGCCAGAGAGGTACCAACCTATTATTCGACAACAGAAGCACCGCATTGCCCGACGGTGATATATTTAGCGCTCATACCACCGCGAAGCGAAATTATTACAGAAAAACATTTCGAGCTAGCAGCGATGGTTTGAACATCATAACTCTTTCAAGTTGTTGACATATCTAATGCGTGAACTTTATAAGTATAAGATTAAAAATCAATTTGAGAAAGTTTTTAATTCTAATTCGAGAAATCGTATTACAATGATGAAGCAGTAAGCTTTAACAGGTGAGCGCTAGAGTATAATTGCAAGCTGTTTTTAACGCTATTGGAGGCATCTTTTCAGTGTCAAAGGATGAAGGGTTACCAAAGGTTGAGTGCTACTGCATTGGATGCTGTTGAAAGTATCGCTTTATTTCCAGACAACAAGCATGACTACTAGTTGCTCAAGTGAGTGCGCTATAGAACAGCTACAGCTACGAATCAAAAGGTTGCAAACGATTAACTAATGGATAGCTACTATTAAACACATTGCTCCATTATCAAAGGAAAACAACCAATTAATATACCGTCAAAGATCGAACGCTATAAAAACAAACTGCCAGATTTTGAGCGCTATACATCTACACTGGATTATACATTGTACAACAAACAACAAACACGAAGCTGTTTGCTGCCAAAAGGAAGGGGAATTGGTTTAACAAAGCTACGTTAGGAAAATTGTATTGCAACAATTGCTTTTTTAAAATAGCTGCACTGTGTGGGTTTTATTGAACGCAAGCATCCTTCTTCTGCTTCTTTTTCCCGAAGTCGTTGACCCTATGTTCATGGAAAACATGAATTCTTCTTCAAAGGACAAGCAAGCAGATAAAGTCTACCGATCAAACAGATATAAGACAATGCAATTTCTAATTGTTAAAGGACCAGGATGAGCTTATAGGGACGTCGAAGACGTTTAAGAAAACAATTTTTTCCTTTTTCCGGATCCACACAGTTCAAAAAGAAATGGACAATCAATTATAGAAAATGCACCACTAGTGAAGTCCTACTTGAGAAATTACAGAAATGTACAAATTGTCAAAGTATATAAGTATAATTTTAACAATCATTGTAAATGTCGAAACGCAGACAAAATTTAAAACAAACGACAATCATTTTAAGCAATTGAAATCCAATTTGAAAAAATATTTTAAAGTCTTGAAACGAAGGTAATATGCGAACTGAAGATGTTGAGCTGAGTCCTTTTTTTTTAATTTCTACCTTTATTATCTGCTTCACAAACTTTCATCGAACTTTTCTAACGGGCAGAGAAAATTTTCGTCTAACAAGATTTGAAATAAAGCAGGCTCATAAGAACATCTGTTCGAAAAAGTAACTTCGTGAGATTTCGCACGTATATTGTCGATAATAAAGAAAAGTTTACGGGAAACAAGAACTCAATGCTTAAAGAAAATGAAAACATAAAATACCAAATGTCAGAGAAAAGCAGGACTATATTCCACTGGAAAAATTGTTTCCCATTTCTACGTATATGTCAGTTTCCCAGAAGGAATTTTATATTATAACGCATTTTCCCTAGTGTATGCCCTCACTTGTTAAGGAGATGAAATAGCATTTTATTCGTTACATCTGCAATTTTTTGCACCAACAGCTGCTCTTGTATGAATTGCATGTACGAATGCAGCGCTTAATTACATTTACATGTAGTTAATTGTTCTGCATAAAATTTGACCTTTTAATTTCAACATAAGAAATGCAACTTTCTAAAAATGCAATAATTTTGAATAAATCCATTCTTGAACTACACGTTATAGTTTATCATAATTCGCATCAAAATCAAAATTGAAACTAATCAATGCAATTTTTCCTTCGCTAACTCGCTGATAAATATTAAACCGAATTAATAATAAGTCAGAGACGCAACGTCAATTTGTCGTATGGAAGCCTCTTATTTCTCCGAATAAAATCAGAATTTTTAGTGTTTGGCTTTCACTCGATTTGATTTGACATCTATAACTTATACCCGATTGCGAAGTCGTTCCTTATTTAAAATTCCCAGCAGGTTGAGAAATCTGAGCGTGTCACGAACGGCGACATTTTAATTATTCATCTTCATGGAGCAAATCAACTTTAAGCGGTTCGTTTGAGAAAAACTTTTCCCGGTTGCCTTTGTATAGACGAAGCTGACCAGAGCAGAAAAAGCAAAAAGCGAATAAGAGAAGAAAAGACCGCGAAACACAATGCTTCGTGAAATTTTAGGTACGCCCTCTCTGGGATTCTGAGCTCGTTTAAGGTTGTTTCCTTTTTCTAATTTTTTCTTTCTACTTAACGATTTAGGTTACTCTTTTATCAGTTTTTGTCCATCCATAATTATTTTAGATTCATGAACTTCTCAATTTATTACTATTCGTCAAAGTCGTAATTTAAAAATTCAGGAAATTAAAAATTATAATTTCACAATACAAGTGACATTATTTCGACTTTTTCACTTCATTAATGTAATAATTAATGTAATTAGCAATCGAATTAACTTGAATTATTTAGCTACAAACGTCGATTTGGAAATCAATCAATATTTATGAAGTGGACTTATTGAAGACGGCTTTAAAATTCAATATTGGAAATTTGTGTTATTTGCAGGGAAAGAGTCGAACAAAACGAGATAATAAGGCAGAGGGAAATATGCAATTGTGGTTCCATGATAACATATGACTCAATTTGATCATTAACTGATCAAATATTTGTCCCCAGGCAAACATACTTATAAATAGTAGGGAGAAATGGAATTGCATAAAATAAACAAATCATGCTATGAAAATATTCACATGCTCCAGTTTTCATATATTTCAAGTTGTTCTAACAACATACAATGTGACAGTTAAACAAAAAATTCAGAGTTAATCTTACAAATAAATTGTTAAGTTTTGTAAGTCTTGTAAGATCAATATTTCCGCTTAAAAGAGCATAAGGTAGGTTGCTTGCAGATGGAAAATTATTTAGTTGGATGTTTACAACTGGGAACTCTTTAAATCATTACAGATGGAAAGAGTTTACTACTAAGAACTTGAAGTTGAACATTTGATGTCGGAAAACGACTTTAGTTGGAAAATGTTCTAAGTTGGATACTAAGATGTTAAAAATTGAAAGTTTTCGCCATTCGATACTTTCAGTTGGAAAACATTTAATTTCATATGTTGAAAAGCTTTTTGAGTTGGATGATTGTTAGAGTTGCAAAGGATTCAAAATTGGATGCTGATGAATTTATTCAATAGATGAAGTACACAGAACGGTACAATCTGTTAGGACAAGGAAGATTTAAAGAGTTTAAAGTTGCTGCTTTTCGTGGAGACATCAATAACGATATTGTTTGTCTTCAAGTTCTATAATACGATAACTGAACGTAAATATAACGAAATGAGTCGAATGCGGGTGAACGTGGAAGTCGACTTTACAGCTATGACGTCGAATCTGAATTCTGTCGGCGATGCAGAAGGGAATCGATGACAAGCTCGTAAAGTGACGCTTGATCCCTTACCTCCTTCACTCTCGAAAAGAGATGAAAAGATTTAAATGTGTGAGAGGAAGAATATGCAATTGGATATCAGATCTCAGTCAATTGCAGAGCGTTAAATCCTTTGTAGAGCGGTGAATATGCTGACTTTAGATTCCCGATGCTGAATTAACCGAATCCCACTCAACTAAAGAGGGGAATTAAATTTCTGGTTCGAGTGTTGATAGGTCACTAAAACCTTTCTCATCTGTAAGCAAAAAACTGAAATCTCTGCTAACTAAAAACACTTCTTGAACTGTAAATACATATCTAACCTTGAACATTTGTAAGAATAAGCAGGAGCATTTGAACATCTAACTGCAAGCACCAATTTCTTCTTTGTTATTATTTTTGTTATTATTTTTGATCTTATTTGTTATTATTTATTATTCTTTGTTATTATATGCAAGCACCACCTTCTTCTTTGTTATTATCCAACTTTAAATAATGACTAGGAAGTGTCTAATATACTGCTTACTCGGAAAATATTAGTAGACATGCGAATGTATTTTACAATGAATAGTGGTTGAGTTTGCAAATTGCCGAGGACAGCTTCCTCCAGGCTCGTTCAGTTGATTTTCCATTACAACAAGCAAACAAGGCCCGGACGACCTGCCAAGAAGATTAAGAGGGATGATAGTTGTAAAAGCGCTTTGCGCCAACTTCCACGTGCTTGTTAATGCGACACGAGCTGTGCTCCAGCAACCGTTCACATACACGAATTATAATACACATGTGTACACGTGTTTTGTCGACTGGTGCACTCAGCCAATTCTAAACTTTCGCGGATGACGTGTTAAGGTGTTCCCAAAAGTCCGCCACTAATACCTCTGCTTATCGTTAATGTATTTAGTTGGTATTTTAATTCCAAATTAAAATGGCTCCAAAATCCTTGTAAATTAGAGTTGTCCAAAACAAAATGCTATATTAAATTCTAGTAGGTTCACTAATAATTAGCTGAGAATTCCCAGTAAAAAAAAAGAATTCATACGAACTGAAAAGAATTAGCATTTTAAATCCGCGTTAATTTGTATAAATCCCGCTTTCTGCATCTGCGAATTCAGAAGAATTAACTAACATCCAAATGAATTCGCGCTGACGAATTCAGACCAATTAGTGGTTGATTTTTAAGTCTCATGAATTAAAATTAAATGACAGACTTCTGGATAAATCCGTGCTGACGCATTGGAAAGAATTCGCTTCCTCAAACTTGTTCACCGCATTTACACGAATAGAAGATTTAAAACTTAAATACCAATCTTCTCAAATTTTCACGAATTGTCACACTGGTCCAATGCGTCATTGTCGTAAAGTGAGATTCACTATGCGTCTTGGTATTTTTCAATCCAATACGTATAAATTCTTTCTTTCTTGCTGGGTTATTATTAGTAGCAGCGGTACAACGAAAATTTTCCTAATTATCAAGAAATTGTCAAGAAAGTATATGAAACTTCGTATGTGTTCTTTGTGACCTATGAAAATTTTTGGGAAGGGATGCCAAAAAATTATTCAAAATGTTTTTTTTAAGAATATAATCGGTGATTTTCTCGTTGAAAAGCAGATATTTTTCAAAATAATTAAGATAACTAACTTTTTCCTTCTAATCGAATAGAATGCTTCCTTAGATTTTCCAAATCCGCAAAGAAATTTTAAAAAGCTTAAATGAACAAAATGTTGGCCGTTTTTCTGAAAATCCAAAATTTGAGTTTTTTTTAAAAACTATGCGGGATACCGGAAAAAGTTCAAAAAGAAAGTTATTTCTCTTAAAATGTTCTACAAAAAATTCCTGTGGCATTTTTCGATATTTCGGACCGTTTTGTGAGTATCTTCAAGAACATATGTTTTTGAAGGTACTCAAAAACAGTTCGAAATATCGAAAAATGTCAGAGGAGCGTTTTGTAGAACTTTTCAAGAGAAATAATTATTTTTCGATGAAATCGGCCATAAATGAAAGTCACGCTGATTTGCTATGATTTTGGTCAGAAAACGAACTATACTTTGAAAAATATTTGTTTCAGAAAAAATATTCTACACAAAAAATGCAGATCTTAATAAATTACTCATTTTTTCTTCAAAACATTTTTTCATGAATTTGAAAGCTAAGAGGGACACTGTGAACTTTTACAATGAAAAAAAAGTTCCTTGTAGTATTACTCGTTTCTCAAGAAAAAGGTTGAATTTTCGTAATGATTTTTTATGGTAGATTTAAAGATCTTGATAAACCCCAACTATTTTGGGAAAAACATTTTTCTCTACAATCAATAGTTTCCGTAAAAAATCAATTTTTATATTACAAAATTTTTAACCTTTGATCTTTGTATTTTTTCTTAAATATTTTGAAACAAATTCCAGATAATAATAATCATGCATTTCTTATTATATATAAATCGATAGAATGCGCATGTTTATATAAAAAAAACATTTTAAAACAATTTTTTTTAAATACCCAACACGTTAGGTAAATTACCTTTATTTAAAAATAATTAAACTTATTATCACATATGCACTCTGTCGAATTAGATTCAATTAAAAATGCATGTTTATTATTGTCTGGATTTTTATGTGAACATTCGTAGCGAAACAAATATTGTAAAAAACACCGAAAGTAAAAACTTTTCTAAAATAAAATTTGCTTTTTTTCGAAAACTATTGATTGTAAAGAAAATTTGTTGCACAAAATAGTTTTGCTTTTTCAAGGTCTTTAAACCTGTTATAAAAGTGCATTATGAAAAATCAAACCTTTCTTGAAAGACGAGAAAAACTACAATGAACTTTGTTTTCCTTCATAAAAATTAAAGTCAATATCGACCACATGAAACATTGCCCTGCAATAAAAGTGTTTAAATTATTGCGGTCTACATTTTTTGTGCAGAATTGGAGGAATGTTATGTCACATGGGTGCCCATCTATGGCGGTAATATGAACTTGATACTTGCGGGGACAACTTTTGCATGCTTACCCCCCTAGGCCCTTTACATTGGTTTTACGTTCAATTATGTGTTGATCCCCTCATATTACATAATTCAACAAGAATCAGATAGTCAAAGCATACACATCTCGTATGGTTGTATCTGTTAGAAGAAACAATGAATTTTCAATCGCAGTAATTGAAAAGTGATTGAAATTTCAAGAATTCTCTAACAGTGTACTTTAGCCACTACAGTATGGTTGATCTAATCAGAAATATTGGTGTACCGACTATACTCATTTCTTTATAATTAAAATCGGTTACTTTATAGATTTTTCATATTTAATATGGATATCAGATTAAAAGACGAATCTCCCTTCGTTTTCAATTACGATCCATCTCGACATTTGATCAAGTTTATCTTCTACTAAAAACCAACCCCAGTATCTTATATATCTACTTCCATCTTTGCAACAAATATAACAGAATAAAATAATCAAATCCTTTGGTCACAGAATACGAAATACCTTGGCTTTGACAACTTCGTAGATGTGTGCGGAATTAAATTATGAAACAGATTTGCTTATTCGAGTTCAGATGCTGACGGCCCAGTAAACAGATTATACGTTCATGCTTATGAAATAGCATGTTGTATTAGAGAACGCCTGAGCTCGCTCTGTGTACTTTATAACTTTATATTTGAATAATATAAACATACATCATATTAAACTTCATGTAATTCAAACTTAAATTAACAACACTTCAAGAGAAATTTGTTAATTGGGATTTCGGTATTATTTTTTAATCATACAGTTTGACTTGTTAGGAAAATTAGAGGAATAATTCATTGGATTTAATATGCTCGTTGATTATGAATAATCCGAGGCTGTGGTTATTAAATGAATTCGGTCATTTTCCAATGTCGGTTGTGCATGTACCGAGTAGGCAATACAGGCGTGCTTACTTGGAGCAGTGCAATTTGTCCGATTACTACATGCATGCCGTGCTGTTCCACCAACACGTTTACCAAGGACTAGTACGTGTCAGAGGATAATGGCACGTGGTCATGTAAATACAACGTGCCAGGACACCCGGACTATTTTGTGAGAACCCAATATATTTCAGACCTAAAATACATAGTAACTAACTTAAAATATATAATATAACATAAACGGGTAGAGCAGAGCAAAACTGGTGGGAAAAACAATGAATAACTTAAAATTACATTTGCTTTACATTTATCATCCTTATTAAGCAATAATAAATTTTATTACCAAGGTGCTAACAGCTTCTAGTAAATTTGTAAGTTTCGTTAAAACAAGTCTAAAACACCATAGGACAGAAAAACTGTTTATCCCGTAAATCACACCCTTTCCTTTACAATACAATTATTATTATTATTTTTTTTTATTTATCAGCATTTGAAACTCGAAAGTTCATTGCCTCATCTACCCGAGACCGCCACGCGTCTCTATCCTGTGCATCATCCATCCACTCATTAT
>JBAGKK010253598.1:0-21056 GCA_037177015.1 Euceroptres primus | reverse complement strand
ATATACGTATATATATATGGATTAATTTTTTATAAATACTTGTAAGTAATTATACATTTTTTTCAATTTTTTCGAACTAACTTTGGCCTTTTGCAACTCTACTTTAGAAATGACTTTTAAACTTTTCCAAATCTGTTTATAGAATTGACATATTGCCTCCAACTTATAGGCTTGTTTGACGCAGAATTTTATAAGTTTTTTTCCTATTATGAGGAAAAAAATTTTTGATGTAATATTACACAAATTATAGCACTTAAGCATCTACTGAAAAAAAGCCGTACCGATAATTACCGGCGGTAGTATATAATTAATGTACTTAATTATAATATTAACATGGTCTGATCAAAATCAACCTTTCCTACTTAAACAGAGTCCCATGTAAGAAAAATTTAATAATTAAAAATAAGTCCACTTAATTCATGAATAAAATATAAATTATAAACAAAATATTTCTAAACTATTATTCTAAATTTTTCTAAATAAATATAATTATATTTCTAAATGTGACAAAATATTCTTAAATTCTGAATGTGAAACTATTATAAATAAGTTATTGAAAATATTATAAATTATTATAAACTATTTTTTACTGCACATTGTACATCCTTATTATCACATCCTTTTTATCGATACCGGAAGAGTTTGAATGCGGAAAGATCAGGCTCATTTGATCTTGGATTGCCGGGCATTGACTCGATGAGATCTCGATCCTGATGAAGATCTTCGGCTTCTTTGAAGCTGATCATTGGTTTTGATATGGCAATAAGAGTTAGGTCCTGGGGCTGCTAGTTCCTCGATAAAAGAGAGCAATGCAAGTCTTGCAATAAACTCTGGTATTGCAAAATACTCGAGTCTACTTGTGGTCCAGATCCAGCATCCAGAGAACACTGTTTCTCCAGTCCTCAATCTGATATTTGTGTTTCAGCTCTGATCTCATCCAGATTTTATTATTGCATATATGTACATTATATGTAAAAACATTGAACAACAATGGAGTTCCGCCTCTATTATAAGTAAAATGTGATATATAATACATAAATTACTTTGTATCTCGCGACCCGGAGTTGCACGTCATTTGATCAAATGTGAGCTCCAATGATCACTTTGATCAGATTATTTCTTCCCTCTTGTTAAGGAACACAAAGCTGCATATTATGTGATCGAAAGTCATTGAATCTTGAACAAAAGTTCATTCCAGTGTATTTAAAAAATTAGGTGCATTATTGTTGATTTATATCAACGGTAATAGATTTTTTATTTTATTTATTTTTTTATTTCAGAAGTCATGTGAAGCAAATTACAGAGTTAGACTGCCAATGGATAATTTAAAATTGATAAGAAACTATTAATTTGATCATTTGTTTTAAATTTATTTTTAAAGATGAGTAGCGTTCAATATTATATATAATATATTTTGTAGCACTAATAATGAAACGTCTTTTCAGTTGGATTATTCTTATTTTCACTTTTGTCTTAAATTCTCAAAGAAATTTAGACGTGAATCCACGTCATCTATAAAGTCCAACGATTTATGACAAGATTGATAATCAGGATGCGAGGCAATATGAAAGAATCATCAAATTCAGCACTTTCACATTCTATCATCTTGCTTTACGACTTTTTTACGACGCGGTAGATGAAGAGAAAAAAACACGAAATTCATTAGTGGCTGCGAAACTCAAACCAGAATTTTATTTTTGATTTTTTCTAAAAAATAATTAACAAGTAAAGGACCTGCCGAAAGACTCCTGTCGACATAAATAGTACTTTTTTCTTCTATCTTATATCACCCATTTTACTGCTGCAATTTTTTCGACTATTTTAGAGAATTTCCTTTTAGAAGTTTCAAATATTTCCAAAAGGCTGCAAAGAGAAAATTGTATTCCGAATTTTATATTCTTGTTTCTCATCTAAAAAAAACCCAAAAAAACTTTTGCAATTTTAGCTCCTCTACTTTACTTTTGGATATAGTCTAAGTAGAGAGTCTATATTTTTGGTATCTCAGACTTCACAGTCTTTCTCCTATTCCCTTATTTTCCCCCTTTTTAAAAAGATTTCCTCTTCTTATCCCTTTTTTCAAGAAACTTTCCCTTTTTCTCTTTTTTATCGAGTATTAAGTTAATAAAATCCACAATAAGATTCAATATTTTTAGATGCTTTAAGGGGATGTGATACGGCGTTATGATGTCACAAATTACCGACGGGATATAAAAAATATTCGGCAATCCCATTTTAAAACAAACAAAGATATTAAGTTGAAACTTAAGAGAATGATAGGAAATATGAATGGGTATACATCTGTTATGTGTAATTTTTTCATAATTTTTAAGAAAAATTTTTTTCAAAATAATTTTTTTTCAAAATTTTGAAAAAGTGACACATAACAGATGTGCCCTATCATATTTCCTATCATTCTCTTAAGTTTCAACTTAATATCTTTGTTTGTTTTAAAATAGGATTGCTGAATATTTTTTATACCCCGTCGGTAATTCGTGACATCATGACGTATCACACACCCTTAAGCGCATTTTAAGATTTCAATATTTTAAGGTTCCTTCAAAATGCAACATTAAAAAACAACCATATGGACAACTTCAAAGCTGTAAGTGTTCAAGACTTGATAATTTCAATGCAAAATGATGATAATTTGTCATTTTTAAATTTAATTAGTAGAAACATTTAAAATTAAACACATTAAAAAGAGAAGTCTAAAAAATAAAGAGTTTTTATTTTTAGACTGTCAAACTTAAACAGTTTTACCGTCAAGCATTCTACATATTTTTTAATTTGATTCAAAATTAATAAACTTCAAACTCCGAGCGTTGAATAAGATTAAATAATTTTGAATTTTAAGTGCTTAGAATTGCACAATATAATAAAACTATAAAATTATAAGCTTTCTATATTTTGTATATAATATAAAATGTATATAATTGTATAATGCATATATTGTGTAATATAATGTATTATATTATATTGTTTTAAGTTTAAAATTTAATTCTTCAATATTAATACACAATTTTAATCTTAATGCTATCAAAATTCTACAGAATCAAAATGAAGCATTGAAATGTTTAATTCAGAAAAATTTCAAATTAAAAGCCTCTTATTAAAAATTGAAAAGTTCAGCGACATTCTAATTCTACTTCGTACGCTTTTAATTCAAAACTGTTTAATTTTCAATGATTTCAATTCATCATTGAATTTTAAACGTTTCTAATTAAACATTGTTCAATTTATTAAACTTTGAACGTTTTGAATTGAACTTTTTTAATTTCACACGCTCCAAAATTTAAATTCGCCAAGGTTTGAATGATTTTTGATTGATTTCATCTTTGTGCTAAATTTTAAACTGTATAAGTGTAAAAATTTTAATTTTTGAATCATTCTAAGCCTTAAATTAAATATATATGTGACAATATTGATTCTTGCAATATTTATTGCTAGTACCAATATTGTCATATATTTATATTTAATATTATTTAGTTTATATTCAAATTTTCATATTTATGAAAAACATGTAAAAATTGACTCTATTTTCAAAAGGTAACGAAAAGTAACTTTGAAATAGAAAAGGGGACCATGAGTTCCCTTTTTTAAAAAAATAAAAGTGACTAGAAGCAAAAAAAAGACTCGCTGTTACTGGCTTGAAATAAGCATTGAAAACTGTATGATTTTTAATTTGTCATTGAATAATTAAAAATTAAGCAGTTTCTGTATTCGGCCTCGAATAATGGCCGGGATCAATGATTTATTTCTGGAATATAATTACAAATATAATTACAACGTAATTAAAATTTTGGTTTTTCAAGAAAATAAGCAGTTCTACAATCGGATTGTAGAACTTGTAATTTTCTTGAAAAACCAAAAAAACTCAAATAAAAACCATTGTCAATAATCGAAGTTGATGAAGCGACAGTGAATCAATAACATATTCTGTGATTTGAAGTATGTATAAGTAGATAGTTATATCTAACATAAATATAGAATTATAAAAATTTCACAGAACAATATAAAATTACAATTAAAAACTAACTTTTGTACAGATTACAATTGTAATTAAATTACAATTAAAAACTAGCTTTGGTACAGATTACAATTGTAATTATTACCAACCAATAAAAATATATTACCAACTAAAATAATTACAATTGTAATCTGTATCAAAGCTAGTTTTTAATTGTAATTTTATATTGTTCTGTGAAATTTTTATAATTTATATATATATAAGGAATGATAAAAATTTTTTTAACTTTGGTGAGTCTTTGATGATATCACAGTCATTTTTTGGTTTTTCAAGAAAATTACCAATTCTACAATCGTTTGTAATTAGTTTTGTTTATTATTTCCCATATAATCTGATTGTAGGTTTTTACATTTGTTCTCGTAATATACATTATTTATTATTTCCTTATAACTAAATTCCTTACACAAAAAAAAACAATCTTCATTTTGAATATCTCTATAATTCTACGAGGTAACAGATTCTTCTTAGAACAAAAACCAAATTAAGAACAAAATTACAATCGTTTGTAATTATATTCCAGAAACAAATCACTGATGAAGGTTAATATTCGAGACTAAAACGTTCGATCCAATGACAAATTAATTTCTTATTTTGAACCCTAAAGCCAAGTTATCAACAACATCTTATTATTTTCGAGGGTCATTAGTCCATTCTTATATAATTGATATTTTTTTTTATTTGATTGATTGATATTTATAATTATATTTTTATAAAATTGGTGGACTGAATACAATATTTAATATAGAGCTGAATAAACTTTAATATCACATTTCTGATAAAAAGATTGTTTCTTTTTGTCTTACGCAGAAACGTAAAGATTGTATTTAATATAATTTATTCCCCTACTGTTCCCCTATTTTTGTGAAAAATGCACCCTATTTCCCCCTTTTTACGCTGTGAAGCCTGGTATCTGTTTCTGTTTCTTTTTTTTTTTTTTTTTTTGTATCTTATGACTCCAAAAGACACAAGAAAATAAAAATGGAACACTCTCGTTCTAAAACTGAAAGGAGGCACTCTCGCTGATATTATCCACGAGGGTTTGTTCTTATTACATCTCGATATGCAGATCTCGGTGACTCAATCGTGGAGTGAGTTACTGCTTTTTGAAGTGTAGCAAGACTTAATTCTTTGCTTGGTTTCCTGTCCACTCAACATTAACCAGGCTTCGCTTCGGCAGTCGCACACTTCTTTATAACGTTGTCCTTCAAGAGACAGTGCCTATAACTCTAGAGTTGGCTTATCGCAATGATATACCTACTCTATCCTGTGCATGTATGAATTTGCGTATGTACATTTCATTTCAATGCATTTAAGAATCTCAGCTAACGTCCATTCGCTTTTCAACGCGGAGGAAGTCAAGTGGGGTGAGCTGCACAGTTACATATATTGGCCCCTTTTACAAGGACCATTAATCTCCTCTGTCAGATTTGTATTGCTCCAGAGAATAATTCTTCGCTGGTCTCAAACTCTGAAAGAGAAATGATCGGAAATACTCCGAGAAATAAGGTGAAAATAATTAAGATCCTTCCGATTAGAAACTAGCCAACCGTGTACCTCCATAGACTGCAATATTAATCAATAAAAAAAAACATCTTTAGATTTTTTCAAAATTATTTTATTCTCTTTACTTTCTTACAAATAATACAAATCATTTGTTAATCATTACACTTAATATAATGCTATTTTCTTTTAAAATTAAAATCAGTGAAAAATTACAGCTCTGAAATTGGACTGTTGAGTTTAATAAATCCAGAATTAAAATTACATTTTAGATCTGATTTTCGTCTTCATTTTCTTCAGTTAGTCATAAATTATAGTCAGAAAAGAGTTCCATATTTCACAAATTAAAAATTTACATTTTGCTCGTTATTTTATATCTTGAAAAAGTAAAATTACACAGGCATACAAAAACATAAACGTGTGGCATGTGCGGTGTACTCGACCACCATACCTATATGTTTTTGAGGTCGCAGAATCCGAATCTGGTGTCAAATTTGCTCCATCACATCAGGTTTTTGAGAAAATTAGCCTTTTTGGACATTTTTTAAAAACAACATAGGGTGCGAATCTGCCGTTCTAAAAACTTCTAGTACGGCTCAAATTAAGGATTGAACTTTGTATATCAAGGCGATTATATTGAAAAAATTATTACAGTCGCCTATCTTGAGCGGTGACAGGTTTTTGCTGCGCCCCCGCTCGCTCACCACTTTTTACCACCCGGGCGGCGCACAGCAGGGCAAAACATTATTATCCCATTACAAAACATTATTAAATTAAATTAATTAAATTAAATAATTATTGTTTAACTGCGAATCATCATAACAATAGACTATCTCTGAGATGTTTGTAGTTGATTCTGCTGAAAAAACAAAATTTCTATGTTGAAAAATGCTCAAATAAGTAATTGGTTAACTAATTTTGTTTAAACAATAAACAATTGATGCTTAAGTGTAAAAGAGCAAGACACATTGGCAACATACTAGTTATTGCTTCTTCTGGAAAAACGAAGCTTATCTATTGAAAACTTGCCAAACAATATCTTTGTTTATTAAATTTGGTTAAGCAATATACAATGTTCGCTATTTTACTTTCGCCCCGCAAATTTTACTTTTGCCCCGCAAATTTTACTTTCGACCCGCAAATGCGGCTTACGGGAAATATATGCTACTTTCGTCCCTATTTTCAGGGGCAAAAGGTGGCCATTTCGGTCGAGTGTGGAATAAAACCTTTTACCGCCCAAGATAGGCGACGAAAATAATTTTTTCAATATAATCACCTTAAAACACAAGGTTTAGTCTTTAATTTGAACCGTACTAAAAGTTTCTAGAATGTCAGATTCGCACCCTCTGTTATTTTGAATAAATGGTCAAAAAGGCTAATTTTATTTAAAACCTGACGTGATGGAGCAAATCTGACACCAGATTCGAATTCAGTGACCCAAAAAACATAAAGGTAAGGTGGTCTAGTTCACTGCACATCCCACTTTTATTTTTTTGTGTACCTGTGTTATTTCTCTACCCATATGCATTATAACAGTACAATTAGTCTTTGCTTGTATAAGGCACATTAGGATTTTATTTACAATGCTGATAGCAGTATATTTACAATAGTGATATGTATATAGAGGTGAGAATTCAATTCAGTTTAAATAGCTACTCAATCGATCAACCCCCCGAGTCTCCTCCCCTCATAAAAGCTTGACGACCCCCTTTATATGCCTTTAATGTCGTATTAATGTCACCTACAACCGAGCTTTTGTTCGAGATTCTAAAATTAACCCTTCATTTAAATGGCATTTTATTCTAAAAGCACCCAATTTAACTAAAAACTTACAATTAGGATTATAATTTAAAAATTCTACTATAAACTATAATTTTCTTAATTGTGGACAATTTACATTAACAGATTTTGAAATTATTTAATTCCTAACATTTAATATTCAAAATTCAAATTTAGACGTGAGTTAAAAATTTTCAAATGAAAAAGCCTTTAAAATATTAAAGAATAATAAATTTAAATTTCACTTAAGACACTTAATTGCTCGAGTCTCTTAGCAAGGATGTAAAATGTCAGCGTACATTTTGAGATCTTGCATCACATTTATTTCAAGCCAAACTTTACTTCGAGACCGTTCGATGGTTTGCGAACAAGATTTTTTTCCCGGTATTCGACAAAAACGCTAATGCAAGGTCTTGCTACTCGCGATGTCCCCATGGCGTTATCGTTGATCGAAGAAAAGGGAGAACAAAAAAAAAAATTAAAAGACTTTACTTAACGGAGTTAAGTAGCATCTCGAATCGCGGATCGGTAAGTGCATGGTTGAAACAGGATTGGCTAAAGCGGCTAATTACGGAATAAACTGCAAGATTTAAAACTGATTAATTAAAGGTATAATTAAGTACCTCTCGTAAATCTCAAGAAAGTTTTACTAACTGGTGAATTAAGGACACAAGATGGGCTCTTTCTGTTTTTAACACTTGTTTAAAAAAATACAAAACAACCTCTGATTTTATTTCATTCCTCCTTTCGTACTTAATTTCTCTTTCATAAAAAACAGAAGCTGATAGAGTTTACAGATATGATTATAAATTGTGAACTTGAAATAGAATATAAATTTAGTTTTTGCTGGTGTTTTACTTGTAATGAAACAATTTTTTTCTATTAGGAAAGAAAATAATTTAATTCCCAAATCTCTGTGTCCTTTTTTCTCCTTTTTGTCTTTTACTCTCTTGATTTTATGCAAGAGAGTTTTATACAAGAGTTTTTAATGAAATTACTGTTCTTTTATGTTTTGTTTTAAAGAATGAAAAGGAAGAACGGAACTTAAAACATTGACATTAAAGCAAAGGTTGAAGATATGGAAGTGATTGAAGTTGTTCCCATGATTGTTCAGAGACATTCTGAAATGGATTTCAATTTTCTATCTTTAGCAAAAAAATCATTTTAGGAGTTGAAATGGACTTCAATTTTCTATCTTTAGCAAAAAAATCATTTTAGGAGTTGAAATGGACTTCAATTTTCTACCTTTAGCAAAAAAATCATTTTAGGAGTTGGAATGGATTTCAATATTCTACCTTTAGCAAAAAAATCATTATATAGGAGCTGGAAGAAATCTATCGTGAATATTTGCAAGTATAAAAAAGCTCTCTCCTAATCGTGTGGAATTTAGAAAACCCTAATATTATTTTCACTTATAATGTATTAATATTTTCTCACATTATTACTGAAGAATTTTCTTGAAATACTAAAATAATGTCTTTTTAAAGTTCAACTAATTTTTCTTGTGAATTCGAGTTCCTTTCTTTTTCTTTCGTGTGGATAAGTGAAATCCTGACTTACTTAGAGTGCGAATACAACCCTGAGTACCATAATTTCTGTGGTATATCCACCTCGCCAGCGAGCGTGTCTTCTTAATTGTTAATGGGAGTAACGCCCATTTGAATCATCCTGAACATGGAACGAGTTTTGCTCCGAGTACTGGAGAACCGTAGAAAGGAGAAGCTGCTCCAACCTGAAACAATATTTGGCTTAAGTTTGTTTGCTAATCGTCCCAGTGAATATTCGCCTCAGCCTGAATCTCTCACTAAGATAAAGACATCAAGAAATCGGATTGTATTGGCCATATTATTAAGGCCAATTTCAAGACTCGCCTCGAGATTCTTCCGATAAGAACGATTTCATCTACAGAATTCTATAAATTTATTTCAACTACAAGCAAAATATTCGAAATTATATTAAAAGCTTCAATTTCAATTCAATTTGATCATTTAATTTAATTTAATCATTTCATTTCAATTTAATTTAAACTTCAAATCAATTCCATTTAATAATTTCTGAATCTAAATTTAGAATTTGAAATAGATGGAACTCTAGGATCTGGATAAAAAGCTGCGGTTATTATATAATTAAAGTAATGCTAGATAAATGCCTGACAGGACTATATGGAAGCATCATAAAGAGCGCCTGGCGCCGAGCATCACCGCTCACCATTACTTTCGATGACCACCGTATTAAAAGTTCTTATTACTAAGACTCCAGGCTTGGCGAACGATGCATTTATTGTAAATATAGCCTGGGATGTATAATAACGCACCTTTGCTTCTTTTCCTTTCGTGCCGATCTAGCCGCATTATAAGAAACTTTCAGCTTCAAACCGGAAGTGGTATGGCTCCACAAGTATGGAACATATACCTGAAACCTTTCGGAATATCGAAGACTTTCGGCATCATATTGCTCTGATTTCTATCTTAAATTACCTGGTGTCATGCAACTATAGGAGCTGCAATTAAAATGAAATCGATTATTACAATTCAATTTAAAAATATTACAAACTTGTACATTTATTTTTAAACTCAATGAAATTTAGACGGATATTTCTGAAAGCATCTAAAATTTTTAATCACTGTCATTAAAGAATAATTTTAAAAATATAACATTTAAAAGAAATAAGAACTTTAAAGAACTTTCACTTTAAAATAAATAAGAACTAGAAATAAGAAATAAGAAGAAATAAAGAAATAAGAAGAAATGAAGAAAGAACAAGAAATAAATTTTTTATCTAGATTTTTTTTTTAGTTTTTCAAATTGAAAAACTTACTTAAATAGCCACAACTTGATTGCGGGGAAACCAGTAGCATCTTCGTTTGTGAGGGAATCGGTGAAATTATATTGATAGCAATCTCGTTTCGAGGATTTGAATTATTATTCAGACTTCCATTCGGAGAAGTTGCAATACTTCTGGGGCGATAAATGGTTGACAAAATGTTGTGCTTGCAGTGGCTAATTACATAGCTGCTCACCTGTGGAAAATTAATTATAAATATAGCAATTAGATAATAAATTTATTAAGGAAAAGAATTTATTTTCCAAAAACTCACCGTAGATACTATAAAAATTATGAGAAGGCCAACACCCACCCAGAAGTACCAAGTTTCCCAAAAATGACGAGGAGCTTTTCTTTGCAAAGTTAAGCAACATTGTGCATTGCAAAATATACAATATTTATCAGCACTGCAAGGCCTGGATGGTGAATTTTCTTCGCTGTTATTTCTGAGCTCATAATTACACTCATAAATAAATCGAGCCATTTTTGAGGAATCATCTCAATTAAGACTCAAAGGTATTTTGCCATAAGTGACTGGATTTACGTAAAAAATATTCCTGTTAGATAATAATCTGTTGATTATAATTTTGAAAAATTTAGTTTCAATAATGCTAATTAATCCTTAATTTCAAAATCTTTAGAAAGTCGTAGGGTAAAGGCATAAATATTTTTTGTAATAAATAGTGAATTATAAAAAATAAGAATAATTCTAATAATAAGGACAATAATAATAAAAATTCTGAATTCTAATTTATTCTGAATTTCATATCCATAATATAGTCCCTTCCATGAAGTTGATGAAAATTCCCTATTTGCTTAATATTTGACGTTGGTTGGATCAGAATTTGAAAAACTTAAAATACAAATTCAGATATTTTTTCATTTGTTTTTTATAATTAAATTTCACTATAGTTTTTTTAAATATTAAAAATTTAAATTTCCCAACAAACCATTTTATGTAAAGAAAAATTATTTTTGCAAAAATGTTTCGAACCTGAAATGCAAATGACCTGAATTTCTGGCTCTTTAGAGCATATTTAGAAAAAAACTGGTGCCTTTACCCTAATGTGAATAAAATTATTTTATAGTTTATACAGACGCAAATTAGATTCAAATTCTTATTAATTGCTTTAAATGTATATCTGTTAATAAATTAAGATAACTTACTTCTTTTCACAGCATTTCACTACAATATCAGTTTCAAATTTAATTTGAAATTAAATTGAATTTCCTATTTAATTTAAAATACAAAAATGTTTTAAAATATTTATCATTCCACTACAATATCAGTTTCAAATTCCTCCTATTTAATTTAATATATAAAAATATTTTTAAATATTTATCCCCCATTGATTATTTAAGGTAAAATATTAAAAATTTTATTTATTTTTTAATATTTAAAAATATTTTTATTTCTCTCCATTTGGCGCACAAACTTCAAAAAAGTAGTGCACGTGATTTTTATCCGAGCAAATTGGCGCCACTTTCGGTAATTAAACACGACTTAATATTAACTTTCCAGCATTATTTGCTGAATCCCGCAAGACCGAATGGAACACTAATGTCAATCCGTAGAATTTCTACTGACCGAGTGCTAGGTACGAAATAATCAATAAAATAAACGTCCGGCCTGGTATCTCACGGGGTCGAGGATCGATATTCACATGAGTGACCGGCTTCTAAAATTATATGTATAAACACGCTAACGACCCACTCTTGCAAAAGAGAACATTGCATTTTCCTTATTTACAGACATATCTCATGCAATATCAAGTTATTCAAACTTGTCTCCTTGCTATTTTCCCAGAATCGAAATTTTTCATTTTAGACTTGATAATATTGCATCATTTCTTGACACTTGGACTACTTAAAATGGAAATTCTCTTGAAGATAGCCTTTTAATATTTATTTATTATTTACTTTTTAAATTAAACTCTTTTAATTTTAAAAAATAAATTATTTTAAATGAAAAATAATCATTTATTTATATTTGACTGATTCCATTTTAAATCATGCAATGAGGTCTGCATAAGGTCAGAATATTTTGGCATGAAAGTATGTTATTCTACACTCAAAATAAAGGAACACGTGTTTCACCGTTTGGCTGAAAAATTTTTTTCTCAGGAATGGTGAGCTGTTGAAGATCAACTTACAATTCATGTGATGAGGAATTTTTAGCCCTATCGAATGATCCGAGAAAAATATCAAAATTTTCAAAATTGAAAAAATGGCGATTTTTCTGAAAATTTTGAAAACGGAGTTTCTCGAAAAGGCCACCTTTAAAATTTTTTATTCTTTTTTTGTGGATTGTCGATAATATGGAATACATATTCTTCAAGTTTGGCTTCTGGTAAACAATTTCTTCCTTTTGAAAAAAAAATTTGTCGAAAAAATCAAAATTATTAATTTTTTCAAAGCTAAGGAAGAAAGAAACGGGCGAAACGAAGAAAGGAGTAAATATCAAGGAAAAAAGTTGTTTAGAAATGAATTTCCTTTAAAAAAGCCTCTTACAATTAATTTTATAATTTTTATTGGTGTTTCGTTTGTTTCTGTCTGCTATTATGTATTTCGCGTTGAATGGGGGAAATCCAAGATGCCTGCACGCCGAGGGCCAAACAATAATACCATAATCCCATGGGATGAAACTTTATTTTTTTTAATAACTTGGAAAAAAATTATTTTTCACAAGTGTATTTAAATATTATTTTTTATTTTTCAAAAGCTATTCAGTTAAATACCAAAATCGTTACAAAAAAAATTATCGATTTTATTATTTAATTGAATAGTTTTTAAAAAATAAAAAATAATATCCGAATATACTTACATCAAGTATATTCGGATATTATTATATTTATTATATAAGTGTATTTAAATAACAAAAAAATATCGATTTTATTATTTAATTGAATACCTTTTGAAAAATAAAACATAATATCCGAATATATGCAATAGCTTTTGAAAAATAAAAAATAATATCCGAATATACTTGTAAGTATATTCGAATATTATTTTTTATTATACTTGTTATTATACTAATATACTTGTAAGTATATTCGAATATTATTTTTTATTTTTCAAAAGCTATTCAATTAAATAATAAAATCGATAATTTTTTTTCAGTTAAATACCAAAATCGTTACAAAAAAATCATCAATTTTATTATTTAATTGAATAGCTTTTGAAAAATAAAAAATAATATCCGAATATACTTGTAAGTATATTCGGTTATTATTTTTTATTTTTCAAAAGCTATTTAATTAAATAATAAAATCGATAATTTTTTTGTAACGATTTTGGTTATTTAACTGAATAGCTTTTGAAAAATGAAAAATAATATTTAAATACACTTGTTGTGAAATAGTATGTTGCATTACAAGGGACGCAATGCAAATTATTTTTCTTAGCAAGTCTATTGGAAATTTGAGTTTCGGTACCTGTAGAACGGGTTGAAACATTTTGTTTCAACCCTAGGACTGAAACAAAATGTTTCAACTCTAGGACTGAAACAAAATGTTTCAACCCTAGGACTGAAACAAAATGTTTCAACCCTAGAGATGCAAACACCGTGTTTCAATCCGCTCTACAGGTACCGAAACTCGAAGTTTCAATAGAGGCGCGATGAAAAATCATTTTTTTCCAAGTTATTAAAGAAATGAAGTTTCATCCCATGGGATTGGTATAATTTTTTGGCCCTTCGGCGTGCAGAAATCTTGGATTTCCCCCACTCAACAAGAAATACCTAATAGCAGGCAGAAACAAATGAAACACCAATAAAAATTTAAAAATTAATTGTACGAGAGGCGGTAATGGATCCGGATCGAGATAATCATGATTGAGTAAATAAGTATATAAATTGATGTAAAAAGCTGCATCATTTTGAAAAATATTTTGGCAGTTTTTATGAAATTGTAAGGTTATCTTCAACAGCTCACCATTCCTGAAAAAAAAATGTTTAGCCAAACGGTGAAACACGTGTTCTTTCATTTCGAGTGTAGAATAACATACTTTCATGCCCAAATATTCGGACAACCTCATGAAGACCTCATTTCGTGATTTAAAATGGAATCAGTCATTACTAAAATATATAATATTTATGTATTAATAATATTAATATTACACGAGGAATCTTTGAAAGTTGCTCTAGACCAGTTCAATCAATTGTTTCGGAAAGCAGTTCTAATATGTAAATTCAGTACATTTAGGTGGGTTTGCGTGTACCACTGACCGTGAAAAAAGCCTTGAATACTCATTATTTATTGTTCACCATCCTTCTGACTGCAAAAATACTGATGTGCAGTTCAAATCAATAAAGGATGTATCTCTGGTTTTTTTTTTATTTCTATAAATAAAAGACTTTTGTTGACCACGTTTAAAGGGTCTAGGCCTCTGTTAAGAACTTTTTTTTATTATCTTTCAATGTAAATTCTTTCAAAGACAGCCAGTTTCCTATTATCGTTGATAAAAGTACTTTATAGTACCTCAAAAATATGAATAAACCCCATTTAAAGGAAGACTCAAATTAAAAAAATTTAAATTTCTTACGTCACAATTATTATTCAATATTAAAAACTTACATAAATGCACACTTAATGAACTTTTTATACAATCACACTAGAACTGTGATCCATCATGGGGTGGTGGCGGGGGTGGAGGACCTCTTGGAGGAAATGGAGGTCGAAAAGTTGGAGGAGGAGGCGGAGCACCTTGCGAAACTGGAGGGGGAGGAGGCCTCCATCCAGGGGGTGGTCTTGGGGGTGGTGGTTGAAATTGCGGAAACTGCCCCTGAGGAGCGCCCCAAGGAGGCGGTGGCATCATCCTCTGGGCGTTTTGAGCTTGTGACGACGGGATGGGCATGGGAGGCAGTGGAGGCGGCATTCCGGGCGGTAGAGGAGGATGAGACATGTTCATGGGAGGCAGAGGCGGCGGTGGAATCGCGGATGGGAATCCAGAGGAGGGTGGAGGAGGAACTGGGGGTGGAGGCGGATGTCCCATGGGAGGAATAGGAGCGCTTGGAGGCGGTGGAGGTGGAACCACCATACCATGATGCATCATATGATGCTGCGGATGATTCGGTTGTGCTTGATGTGTTTGCATCGGTGGTGGAGCCAAAGGTGGTGCATCAGCGAACAATTGATGCGGTCTGTCCGCTTGACTCAGTGGATTCTGAGCAGCCAGGAGTCTCTCGGCGGCGCTTCCATGCCTTTCCCCCTTTGCATCTCGTTTAAAGGCATAAGAGACGGAAATTGGCCGATTGCATAAGTATTGGCCATTCATGGCTTCGATGGACGCATCGGAGGCATCGAAAGATGCGAAGTTTATGAAGGCGAAGCCTTTCGAGTTTCCGGTCTCCGGGTCTCGCATAATCTGCAAAAAAGAGATGAATTAGTTGTCGGTTTGAGTTCTCGAAGCTAAATAAGTTTGAAGTGAAATTATTTTAAAAGTATTTTTGATATTGTTGATTTAATATACCTTTGGAGTTTGGAGTATAACACCAAAAGCACTGAAGGTGTCGTAGAGTAGTTTCTCATCGACTTCAGGATCCAGATTTCCAATGAAAATGTTGGCTCCTACGTCGAGGTTTTTCTGGTGAGCAGAAGCTTTGTTTACTCTTATAGGCTTGCCGTAAAGTTTGATCATGTTCATGATCTTGATGGCATAATCGGCGTCCTCTTCGCCCATGAATTCAACGAAGCCATAGCCTTGGTGCATTTGTGTCACCCTGTCCTTGGGCATGTGTACATTGACTGTAAAAGAGCGTGAAAATAAATCCTTTGCTTCTCTCATAAATAATATTGTAATTTGAAATTTTAATAATGAATTCTTACCAACAGGCCCAGCCTGGACAAAAAGCTCCCACATTAAGGATTCTGAGACTTTGTCATCTAAGCCACCAACGTATATTGTGGCGTCTGTAAAAAAGAAATATTCAATTACAATATACTTTTACATTTAAAATATTTAATTGGAAATATAAATGCTCTAGTATTATTATTAGTTTTGAATATGTTTTAAAACGTATTTGCATGCACTGTGAAAAAAGACCTACTGCTTTTCTACTATTTGGTTTTGTAATTGTGCTAAATCTTATAATATAACACTATTCAGAGTAGTAAATTTACTAAACTTTGTGAAATTGCAAGCATAACCTGTAAAATCTTCATTCTGAACGTCTGAACGTGACGATTTTACCAAAATTCGTTACTAATTTTGCTTATTGTAGTAAATTTACTACTCTGAACAGTATTATATTACAAGTTTTAGCATAATTACAAAACCGAATAGAAGAAAAGCAGTAGATTTGGTGTGCATCTGTCACGTACATAACCTCAAATACTACACCTTTTGCTTGTAAAGAAAAACTCATATTTAACGTATTTCATATTGTAATTTAGGGTTTTCACACAGAGTATTTATTAACATTGGAAAGTTTTGGGGTAATATTTTGTAGATTTTAGTAATAGAAGCAGAAATAAAAGTGAAAAACAGTTAGTCAACATAACCTCAACGCTGATGCAAACGTCTGAAAAATTGACAGTAAATGGAAAGGCTCGACAAAAAATAAATTGCTAATGAAGTAAGGAAAGTAATTAACGAATTTCTTGTTAAAAATACCTTGATTTCTTTCGGCAATCGGGCCGGCTGCCATAATTAAAACCGCGACAACTTTTCAACAAACGATGCAACTTCGGTAAAACTGCCCATGACTGTGAAAATAAATTCGTACGCATGCGCAAAATGCTTTGTTTGCGGGAAAATTTAAATTGGGTATTTCACGTTATGATGTCAGCCATGATGGTTCACGAATAAATAATAATAAATAAACCAAATAGTATTTTTAAAGTATCTCCATAAAAAATAATTTTTCAACATAGCTGTATTTAGAAACCAGTTTTTATTTTTCAAAATCTATTCAATTAAATCGATCATTAGTTTTTTTAAATTTTATTACCCCATTAAATAGTTTATGAAAAATAAAAACTATTCTCCAAATACAGTTTTGTTGCAAAATAACTATTTTCGGAGATATTCAAAAAATTTTATTAAAGTTTAATAGTGTTTAATAAATAAAAGTTGAAGTTAATAAAGGTTTAATAAAGTGAATAAGAATTTTTCAGTTACCTTTTCTGGGTTTAAATTTACAAATTCAGTTAATTGAAAATAAAAAATCTAAATCCTTTAAAAATACCCGTATAAAAACTATTCTCCAAGTACAACTATTTTTGGAAATATTCAAAAAAATTTAATAAAGTTTAATAAATAAAAGTTAAAGTTAATAAAGGTTTAATAAAGTGAATAAGAATTTTTTCAGTTACATTTTCTTGCTTTTAATTCTCAAATTTAGTTAACTGAAAACAAAAAGGTTAAAACCTTTAAAAATATCGGTATTAAAAACCATTCTCCAAATACAGTTTTGTTATGAAATAACTATTTTCGGAGATTTTCAATATAATTTAATAAATAAAATTTGAAGTAAATAAAGGTTTAATAAAGTGAATAAGAATTAAAAATAAATAAAAATGAATAAAGTAAATAAAAGTTAATGTTAATAAAGAGAATAAGAATTTTTCAGTTACCTTTTCTTCGTTTTAATTTACAAATTCAGTTAATTGAAAATAAACAACTTAAATCCACCAAAAATATCCGTATAAAAACTATTCTCCAAATAGTTTTGTTATAAAATAACTATTTTCGGAGATTTCAAAAAATTTTAATAAAGTTTAATAAATAAAAGTTAAAGCTAATAAAGGTTCAATAAAGTGAATAAGAATTTTTCAGTTATCTTTTCTTGGTTTTAATTTACAAATTCAGTTAACTGAAAATAAAAAATTTTAATTCTTTAAAAGTATCCGTATAAAACTTAAAATTGTACTCGAAAGTAATGACTTTTTTATTTTAAATTTAAGTGCTTGGAATAGAAATCTTTTTGGGAAATAAAAACGACAATATTTTGTAAATTTGAAGCTTTATTTTTTATAATAACTTAGACCATTCGCCGGAGCAGTTCATTTATCTTGTCCTCCCTGTTTCCGAAATCACCGCCCTCAACGTAGTGGTTGGTCTTCTTTCTCCAACCTCCGTTTGGAGTGTTGAGCTGAAAAAGAAAGAGATTCCAATTATTTAAATGAGTAAAAATATGAATTTTACAGTATTATAAAAACACAAAAAAGTAGGTCGCTGGAAAAAATATTTGGTTATACTTTCAAGAATTTTTTCTGACCGCTTTTCACCAAATTAAAAAATAGCAACATAACATATTAAAGATATTCAAATAATTTTTGAAAAATTACGAATTTTTCCCGAAAAAATGTGCGAGAAATTCTGAATTTTACGAAAAAGAATCCGCAAAGAAATAGGAAAATCTCATATTACTCTCCAACATAATAGGAAGTGATAGACAATGAAAATTCCATCACAATGCCTATGTTGGATTTTAAAAAATCAACAGTAATTAGAACATAAATGACTTTTTTTATTAAAAGAAAAAAAGGAAATAAGATAGTTTACCTTGAAAGGCCAGAGGAAATTACTGGCAAACTTGAATTTTGGTCCAACCGTGAAGATTTCGTGAATGAGATCTTCTGTACAGATGATGTTCGATCGTCCTGTAAAACACATTATTCGAATTAGAAAACAAATAACCAGGGTGCCTAGCGATCATATACAAAATTTATATCGTAAAGAAAATAATTATTTATTTAAACATGCCAAATTTATCTTTAATCACAGACAGAAGTGATAAATAATAATCGAAAGTACATATTTTAAAACTTTCGTAATACGTAAAATAAATATTTTTTAACAGAATCACAAGTAGTTGCTTAAAAGTTATTAAAATCTGAAGAATAAAAAAATAAAATATAAGTATAATCCCGATCCTAAATAAAATTCCCGGATTTTTCCTGGTTTTTTCCCGGTAAAATAAAATTTCCGATTTTTTCCCAGTAAAATAAAATTCCCGGTTTCCCCCCGGTAAAATAAAATTCCCGGAGTTTTCCCAGTAAAATAAAACTCCCGGTTTCCCTTCAGTAAAATAAAATTCTCAGGTTTTTCCCGTTTACCCGGTCCGCTACACGGCCTGATAATTTTTATATCGTAAATTTCAAAAGTTCATTTTTAAAATTTTTGTATGAATTGTGTCTAACCCAGCGTTAGAAAAAAGACGGGGTGTTTTTTTAAAATCCAATTAATTTTTGACAAGATGGAAGAAAGCCGCTTAAAAAACAATCGACTGCCATGGACTTGTCAAATTATAAAATAAAACAAATAAGAATGAAGGTAATACAACAACTAAGAATGAAAGTAATACAACAAATAAGAATGAAGGTAATACAACAAATAAATCAAGGTAATATAAAAAAATAAAAAGGGTAATATCAGAAAAGAGGAAGGATTTTATCAAATAAAATTCGCACTTACCCAACTGGCTTTCGATGATAGCGTTGGAGGTAATTGGGATTCGCTGGCGGTTGATCTTCGCGAAACCTCTTTTATAAATCAGTTCCCTGACTGATTTGAGATTTGGATATCCCCACGTGATATACGGATCCACAATTCGCAGCATGTTAATGGTAGCCTTGTTTAATTTAACGAAGACCCCATTGTTGATTTGCAGCAAGCGGAATAGCTTCAGTACTTTTCGTACTTTTGGAGCAACTTGGTTGACTCTAAATTTGAAAAAGAAAGACAATAATTGCCCGGAATAAATTTAAGAGAATTCGGAAATCACATGTTATGAATGCTAGTTCACAGATTCTTTATACGTAAAAAAATAACTTACCCGCGAATTCGTATAACGAAAGCGAGACGAGCCTCGCCAGGAATATAATAATTTCCACGGTTTTTGGCTTGCCTTTTAAGCCTAATTTCGTCTCTTTCCTTCATTCGGTATTCTTTCACATATTGCTCGGCTCGCTTAAAGATATCCTTCCTCTTCTTATACTGTTCTTGGCGTTTCTGAGAATAAAAAGATACCGATACAGGAAATAAAATCACAAGATAAGAAAAATATTCCAAAATTAATCCCGGTGAACAAAATAAAAAGTGATCTAAATGTACAAAATGCCTTTTGAAAATAAATGTACCTTTATGGATGTTTGCAGGCGAGCTGCTTTGGCGGTATCACGGCGCTTTCTTCTTTTCAGCACCGATTCTGGTACTGCAGGTAGCTTTTTAGCCTCGGTCTCCTTTTTCCTGTAATTGCAATTTAAAAACTTGAATATAATATGTAACAATAATGCAGTTTGTTTAAAAGGTAATAATTTTGTTTTGACAAACTTCCTCTGCATTTAAATTTGGCTGCTTAATTTCTTTTACAAACACCACAATCACAAGTTAAAAGACGTGGAAAGTCAATCCGTTTTTGACAATTTGATTATTAGAAAGCCTCTTTTCAATCTTTAAAACTGGCATCGAAAATAAAATTCATAATTAACTTACAGCTTAACGCATGCACTTTTTAGGTTAAGTTTACTGTTAACATTATTATTATATGTTTATGGAAAAATATCGTAAAATATTTATTGTAACATACAAATGACATATTATTCTATAAAATTTTTTATCTTTTTGGTTAATTAATCCAGTAAAACCTTCCGATGTCAACAGATTTATAATAAAACTTTAGGAGTACTTACGCGTCAGCCATATTTCCGCTCAAAAAGAAAAACTCATGAAGGTTCGTCCATATACCACGTGGACAGAAAGTTATACAATTAGACCTGTACCTTTTCAAAATTTCGGGACTAAACTTGAAATGATACAGGTCGCTCGGAGGGGATTTTTCAGTTGCTTAAAAGGCATTTGCACACACACGTATATATCCATGTGTGGGTGTAAACTATCTGCGCAAACAATTAAAGATGTTGATTTGAATAAAGTCCAAGGTGTTGATTACTGGTCAAGAAAATTTATTGAAATCACAACTAA
>JBAGKK010253499.1:0-21065 GCA_037177015.1 Euceroptres primus | reverse complement strand
CGCGTGGCGGTCTCGGGTAGATGAGGCAATGAACTTTCGAGTTCCAAATGCCGATAAATAATAATAATAATAATATAATAACTAAAAAATTTTTATTTTAAAACTAGATAACTTTCATTTATTTTACTTCATTTTTTTTCATCCTTCAACATTGATAGTTCTTAAAATTGTTAGGGTTTATTGATAAAAAAAATATATAATTTTTTTTAGACTTCCAGCGAAAAATTGTTTGTCACAGTGCGATACCGCACAGTGGTCCAGAAATAGTTTTTCGCGGTCAAATTCGTCCAGAGGTCACATTTTTTACCTGATTTCGAGTTTTTTTAAAAATACTCAACATTCAATTCCCGACAAACGTAAGAGAAGCGTTTTTTGATTTTTTAAAAAACAAATTGCTGTGTTAATAAATATGGCGGAAAAATAGGAAATTTCAAATTATTATTTTTTATTAAAGTGAAAACAATGAAAATATACTATAAATCATCGAAAACGTATGAATAAGTATTCACCGAATGAAAATAATTTGTTTTATTAACAAAACGCTTGCTGTAAACAAATTTTATAAACAAATATGTGGTTTTTCCTTTTTTAACAAAGCTGCATTTTTTTCTCATGAAAAACAAAAGGAATCACTAGAAAGCACTACATAATCAAAAAACTTAGCAAAAAATGGACATTTATAATTGTTATGAACAAAATACGTAGACATATCGTCCAAATTTACATTTTTCGGTCAAAAAATGTCGGTTTCAATCACACGATATTATTAAGGACAAAGGGATATCACAGTGATATAAATTCTATCTTTTAATTGTTAACTGTAATTGTTATTAACAAATCACATAGACAAATTGTTTAAATATGCATTTTTCAATCGAGAAATAATGTTTTTTCTTAATAATACAGTACTTTTAACAGAGATACTAAATTGTTATAAATGTTATCTTTTAATTGTTAAATATAATTGTTATAGCCAAAATACATTAATAAAAGCCCTATATTTGCAGTTTTTTGGGACAAAAAATTGTGAATTGCTGAAGGGTGTTCTCAGTAAGGGTGTTAACTACCAATACAAATTTGTTGTATATTTTTAATTTTAATTGTTAATAATATTGTTAATAATAATTAAAATAAATTTTTTATTTTTTTAAAAAACATAGTATATTTTGTCAATAGGGAGAGAGAAGAACAATTTAACGAGTGTATATCATTTGTATTATTCTTTATAACAATTAAAATTAAAAATATACAACAAAATTGTATTGGTATCTCACACCTTTATTGAGACATCCTTTGTCAAAAAATCATTTTTTTATCACAAAAAGCTGCAAAAATAGGTTTTTTATTAATGTATTTTAGCCATAACAATTACACTCAACAATTGAAAGGTAATATTTATAACAATTTAGTATCCTTGAGTTTATAAAAGTACTGTATGATTAGGAAAACAAAATTTTTTCGAATGAAAAATGCATGTTTAGACAATTTGTTTATGTAATAATGTTTTTGTTAATAACAATTGCAGTTAACAATTAGAAGGTAGAATTTATACCACTGTGGTATCCCTTTTTCTTTAATAGTATCGTGTGATTGAGACAAAAACTTTTTTGACCGAAAAATGTAAATTTTGACGATGTGTTTAAGTATTTTGTTTATAAAAATTATAAATCACTTTTTCTAAAGTTTTTTGATTATATAGTACTCTCTGTTGATCCTTTTTGTTTTTAATGAGAAAAAAAATATAGCGCTGATAAAAAAGGAAAAACCACATATTTGTTTATAAAATTTGTTTACAGCAAACGTGTTGTTAATTAAACAAATTATTTATATTCGATGAATACTTATGCATGCGTTTTCGGCGATTCAGAGTATATTTTCATTGTTTGCACTTCAATAAAAAGTAATAATTTGAAAATTACTAATTTTTCCGCCATATTTATGAACACAGTAATTTGTTTTTTTTTAAATTAAAAATTGCTTCTCTTGCGTTTGTCGGGAATTTAATGTTGAGTTTTTTTTTTTTAAACGTGAAATCGGGTAAAAAGTGTGACCTCTGGACGAATTTGACCGCGAAAATCCATTTCTGGACGACTGTGTACCGTCACACTAAATCTGGATTTTCTCGGAACACAATACTTTTTTTTATCAAACATTTTTTATTCATATTCAGCATCCTTATATCTCCGGAGTAAGTTTTTATTTTTTTTTAAACTGCAAATTGTATTTTTTTCGCAATCCGCAGCCGGGCCTGCTCCAATTTTAGGTTAGTGTCACTTTGAGATTGTCAACTTCCACATCTATTTCCTCGAAACTGGATAACATTTTCTAATCATAATTTTCCGGCCTCGATTCAACAACACTTCAGCTTATGAGTCGACTTTTGTTTTATTTTTAAATAGTGATTTCGATTTTACAGAAGGCTTTTTCGCTCTCTTGAAAAATTCACATTTCTTGGTTACCTAGTTTTGTACTGCCACCCTTCAATTGCTTTAACCCTTTAGCTACCAGCGTGAAAATTTACAACGTTCACTTTTTTGGATTTCCTCGCATTTTCATGTAATAAACTTAAAGTTCTGCAAAGTAAATATGTGGATTGGTTCAAAGTGGAGTATTCCGCATCTCGTAAGGTGGTTATAAGTTATCGTATACTCAATAGAAGCCGAGAAAACTCAAAAAATTGAAAAAAACTTTTATTGCAGAAAACAGTCAGAAAATAACCATATAATCCTGAATTTTTTCAGAATTTTTAGACAGCGGGAATAGGGTCTGGTAGCTAAAGGGTTAATCATTCTAGTCGGATACAGATTTAAAAAGTTGTTTTTCATCATCGGTTAATTTCTTGATGAGCCAGCAATGCAATTTTCAAATGCCTCTCCTGTAAAGTTGTCAAAAACCAAGAACCCTTTGATTTTGGGGCCACGGTTTATACTTTCTATTTCTAACAATTCATTTTTGTTAATTCTAATTCTAATTTCCAGTATATTCCGCGATTAAAGTCACTGAATCGTAACTTTCAATTATATTTCCGTAACAGTAGAGCATTTAAAAAACAAGTCTGCAAACATTTCCTCTATCATAAATGCTTGTTGAGCGTCTACGAATTTGTACCTGAGCTTTCAGCCCTTTGTGAAAAGACGGCATTCACACGTCGTATCTTTATATAAATTTACACAGACCATCTTGATACTGCACTCCTTTTACGACCTTATGAACAGGTCCTCGGGCGGTTTCGTGCAGCTGAATAAGTTGCAGTCATTAGCAAGTCGTACCTTTATAGACATCACGTATAATATTGTATAACAAAATGCAAACGTTTCTGCATAACGATAATGAGTCCCATTTCAGTAATGAGGTTGCAGACCATTGAAATCGCACTCTCTTACGAGTGTTGAAACAACAGTTGTCGTCTTCGTGGATACAAGTCGTCTTGGCTGCACGTAAAAGTTAATGAACAAAGATATAACCGTTCCAAAGAATCAGAGAGTCAACCCGAGTCAACCTGACCTTCCACCCTCTAGGGTTCACCCTACACCCTTCTACCAATTCCTTCTTCACACCCACTACCTTTCTCATTCTCACTCACCTTTTTTTTGTCGTTCTCCGCCTCCTTTCTACTTGCTCGACTATTCCCAGAAGCGGACCTTAAACGAGAGATTGAATTTATTCACTCGGAACGATATTAACGGGGAATCTTCTGTCCCAGTGTCCCGTGGAAAACGTAACTCCCGCGAACTGCCTCGCAGTATTTCTGTAGGAACTCGTCCTGGTAAAGCCGATTAAGAATTCCAAATGCTTTTCTCGATTTCGCCATTGGTGCATTCGAGAAAGGGTGTCTCACTCCAAAAATGATATTGAAGTTAGTAACCCGATTTGGGGCTGAAGTTGCAGTTTGGAGTTTTAAATTAGGGAGGTGAATGATGGGCGTGCAATTATTTAAATGAGAAATGTGAAATAATTATAACTAAAATATCAGAAATTATTATTGTTATTATTATTATTATTTTAGAATCTAAAATTAAAATATGTGGATATTATATCACAATATCTGTGGTTGTTATGATCCATAATAATGAATCATTATTCTACTAGCAACAATGATCCGCGCACGATAACTTCTCGTTTCACGTATCAAATCATTAAAATATTATTAAAATTATTTGATAATTTAATTTAATTAATTTTTATAAAAAATTGATTGAAATAGATAAATAGAAAAATAAAGAAACTAGCAACTAGTTTTTCTTCTTATTATTATTATTTCAGAATTTGAAATTAAAATATGTAATTTTTTACGTGATTCACATATTTTAATCTGCAGCGATATTATTTTGATCTGTAGTGGATCATTATTCTACTAGCAACAATGATCCGCGTGCATTAACTTCTCGTTTTACGTATCAAATCATTAAAATTTCATTCAAATTATTTGAATTATTTTAACTTAATTAATTTTTATGAAAAATTGATTGAAATACAGTCCCTCCAGAAAGTTTGGGCACATTGGTATTTTTCAAAAATTTCAAACAAATGTGTAATCTTAAAAACAGCTTCTTAACAATTTTTAACGATATTGGTGGAGTCCATGTCACATACTGGGAGGAGATGCACGTGTTTCGTTCAAAAATGTCCAGAGCTTTCAATTTTGGTTCGATTTTTAATTTTTGAAAAAAATTAAAGTGCATTAAATTCTGAAGGGCTTCGAGGTCAGAACTTTTGTCTCCTCTATTTTTTTATTAATAATTTTTTTGCTCAAAGTATGGAAAAACTGAAATTTTTTACATAACAAATTTTTACGCTTTAATAACTGCTTACTTAAACTTTATATTGTCTTAAATGAATGTTTGGGGACTCACAGAATAAAAATAACTTGTTTATTATTCCACTTAATTGTTATAAACAAATTTTATGAACAAATTGGCACATAGTCTTATTATCGGTAAAAAAAATTTTCTTTTTGCTAAAAGTGCCTCGTACACTGATCAACAAAAATGACCTATGTCCTCGCTGAATGTGACATATCATTTCCGAAGAACTTTTCAATGATGAACACGAATCTGGCTTCTGTTTGTTGCTATCACGTCTAGTTCAATAAATATTTGCAATTAAAATTGTTATAAAAAATTGTTTAACAACTTCTTTTAAAGTGAAAATTTTTTTCCGCCCTCATCGCCAGTTATTTTGATGCGTTTTTTAACGCACTTTACGAATATCGTCTTACTTTAGCGATATCTATAACGGTTTTTGAGATATTCTCAAAAAACTGAAAAAAGTGCTAAAAATGTACTGAAATTTCAGTGCTCTTTAATTCAGGACATATGGACTTTTTAAATAAACAATAGGTTGATTTGTTTTTTATTTTATGAAGAATAATTATCTGGAAAAAAATTTAAATTCGGATTATCCATTTCTGAAATATCTTGAAAAATGTATACCCTTCTTTTCAATTTCCGAAAACTTACACTAAATGCTGTACTGGGCATCAGATCTTCATTTATCCATATTAAAATGTTCGACGTTTGTTTGAGTGAACATGTTTTTTGATCGGATCGTCACGGAAGAGACTTCAACAATAATTATTTAAATAATTTTTATAAACAAATGCACACTTAAACCAAATTTTCATGAATAGGCTTCATTTTTTCTGCTCAATCAACTCGAAATGATTTTCCACAGTCTCCTTGCTACCATATTTTTCCTAATTACAAAAATTTTTAATTATGTGAACAATTTTTATAAACAAATGCACATTTTGACCATTTTTTCATGAATAGGCCTAATTTTTGTGTGGAATAAACTAGAAATGTCTTTCCGGGGACTCCTTGCTATCATATTTTTCATAGTGACAAAACCTGTTAATTATGTAAACAACTTTCATAAACAAATGCCCATTTTTACCTTTTTTTCATAAATAAACTTCATTTTTTGCAGAATGAACTCGACATGTTTTGCCAAAGACTTCTTACTATCATATTTTTCATAATAACAGTAATTGCTACTTATATCAACAATTTTTGTAAATAAATGCACATTTTAACCATTTTTTCATGAAAAGGCCTACTTTTTTTTGCATGAACTACAAATGTCTTTCCTTGCACTCCTTGCTAATATATTTTTCAAAGTGACAAAAACTGTTAATAACAAGGTTAATTTTATAAACGTTTTTTATAAATGAATGACAATTTTCACCTGTTTTGGCGGAATCAACTCGAAATGTTTTGCCAAAGACTCCTTGCTACTATATTTTTTACAATTACAAAAACTGTTAATTATAATAATCGGTGACATAATTAACAGTTTTTCCAAAGACTGCTTGCTACTATATTTTTAAAATTACAAAAACTGTTAATTATAATTAACATAATGAACAGTTTTGCCAAAGACTAATAGTTAAAAACTGTTAATTATAATTAACCGTTTTTGTAATTGTAAACAATATAGTAGCTTAAGTGTTCATTTGTTTTTAAAAATTATTTAAATAATTATTGTTGGAGTCTCATCCGTGACGATCCGATCAAAAAACATGTTCGCTTAAGCAAACGTCGAACATTTTAATATGGATATAAATGAAGATCTGATGCCCAGTACAGAATTTAGTACAAGTTTTCGGACATTGAAAAGAAGGGTACATATTTTTCAAGATATTTCAGAAACGGGTAATCCGAATTTAAATTTTTTCCAGATAATTATTCTTCATGAAAAAACAAACTAATCGACCTATTGTTTATTAAAGAAAGTAATTATGTCCTGAATTACAGAGCACTGAAATTTCAGTACATTTTCAGCACTTTTTTTCAGTTTCTTGAGAATATCTCAAAAACCGTTATAGATATCGCTAAAGTAAGACGATAATTGCAAACTGCCTTAAAAAACGCATCGAAATTACTTGAATTGAGGGCGCAAAAAAATTTTCATTCTTAAAAAAATTATTAAACAATTTTTTATTAATAATTTTGTTTGCAAATATCTATTAAACTAGACGTGATAACAACAAACGGAAGCTAGATTCGTGTTCAGCATTGAAAAGTATTTCGAAAATGATATGTCGCATTCAGCGAGGACATAGGTCATTTTTGTTGATCAGTGTTATTTGAATGATAAATGTGAATTAATTAGAATTAAAATATCAGAAATTTTTATTATTATTATTTCAGAATCTGAAATTAAAATATGTGGATATTATATCATAATATCTGTGGATGTTATGATCCATAATAATGGATCATTATTCTACTAGCAACAATGATCCGCGTGCGATAACTTCTCGTTTCACGTACCAATCTCATTTTGGAGATATTGGTAATTTAAGAAATTGGCAAAAAACTTTGTTTTTCATAGATATTTTCTTACAGAGTGATCGAAAACAATTCAAATAGGGGTCATTCGACAGAGATTTAAATACGTTTTAAGGAAATATCGGTAAAAATTTAAAGAAGTTGTATTTAAGATATCACATTCGTTTGAAATTTCTGAAAAATATCAACCAAACTTTCTGACGGGAGTATAGATAAATTCATAAGAGAAACTCACAACTAGTTTCTTTTATTATTATTATTATTTCAGAATCTGAAATTAAAATATGTAATGTTATATGTGGTTCGCAGTAAATAGTGGGACATTATTTTAATCTGCAGCCATATTATTTTGATCAAATTACTAGCAACAATGATCCACGCGCGATAATTTCTCGTTTCACGAATCAAATCATTAAAATTTTATTCAAATGATTTGAATTAATTTAATGGAAGTAATTCTAATAAAAAATCATTGAAATAGATAAATTCATAAGAGAAAGTTTATTAGTTTATTTATTGTTTAATCAACTTTGAATTAAAAGACTTCCATTTGAATAAATTCCAATTTGAAGCTTTAGAAATATGAAAATTGTACAATTTTGAAGTGTAAGCTACCTGAATTGACCCTCATTGCTTAATACTGTTTTGATATTTTGTTAGTGCTGTTTGAAATTTTGAAAGAAAAGAAATTTTGAAAATTGTACAATTTTTAAGTGTAAGCTGCCTTAATTGAACATTAATTGCTTAATAATCTTTATTTGAAAGCTTTTCCAATCAAATAGTTTAAAATTTAACATTTTCAGGCTGGGGGCTTTCTGAAAGGAAAAAACATGAAGACTATGGTTCCTGGAGGGTGTGTGATATGTTATGATGTCACGAATTACCGACGCACAGTATGGACATTGGATGAAAAAATGTTCAAGAAAATATTCCGGCTTATATTTTCAAACGCTTTTAAAGTATTTTTTTTTAACGGAAGCCAAGAGACGATTTTTAACAAAAAGTTAATACATTTTTTTAATTTAATTATAAGCTTTGCAAAAATTAAAATTTTTAAGTTTCCAATGCATTAACAATGCATAAATTGTTCAGTTTGAGTGACATTAATAAATGTAACCGATAAATGCAGATTCGTAAAATACTAATTGAGAGTTTATGATAAATTAATAATTTGTTATGAACAATTGTTGATAATAATTATAATAATATAATAATATAATAATAATTCATAATAATTGTTCTGCTATAAACAGCAGATTGAGATTTTGTCATGATTTTGAATATTTATGAAGTGACTTTTGTCTGTAAACCAATTTGAAGTCATGAACAAGCATTTCAAAAATAAATGGAAGTATATTTTTCATTGTTATAGACAAATAATATATACAAATGCAGAGTTTAAGCAATTTTTGAAAGTTTGATGTGCTTTTTTTGGAAATTTGTTTCAATTGGTTTGCCAGTGTTATTACGGAACAGTACAGTCACATATTATGTAAAATATGATTTTTAAACCCCGTCGGTAATTCGTGACATAATGTATCCCATGCCCTTAAGGTTTTTGAGGTCGCTGAATTCGATGCTGGCCCCAGCAATTACGGTATAATTACGGTCTAAAATGTGAATACCCGTCCCGAAAAGATTAAACATTAACAATTTTAGGACAATTGCAAGGTTTTCAAAATTTTAATATTTCATATTGAAGGCTTTCATAGGTAATATTACGTTAGAACCATGTTAGAACCATACTTTTAAATATAAATCATTTAAAATTAAACATTTTAAAATAAAAGCTTTTAAAATAATGCAAATAAAATTAAGCTCCTAATGTTTACACAACTTTAAATTAAAAGATTTCAGTTTGAATAAATTCAAATTTGAAACTTTAGAAATTCGATAAATTGCTAATACAAAAACTATAAAGCTGTAAAATTATAATTATAACTAAATAATAATCAAATATATGCCAATTAATAATCACAAGTTAAAACATACTTGTTCAGTTCGGCTATTTATCCACCCATCAATCGTAATTCTCACTCGCAACAATTTTTATTATTTTTACAATAAGAATAATATAACCGAAATGTATAGCCGCACTAAATGTCACACTGACAGAATTAAAATCGTGAGGCAAAAACATGAGAGCGAGCGAAACTTAGACACTAGAATGAATTAATCCATCGTACTTTATTATTACTTTATTATGGATAGTCATAGTCTTTTGTTTTTCGATTTCTCATTTCACTGCTAGAAATTTCTGGTTGAAACTTCAATTACTTTACTTAATTGAATTTTTTTACAATTACCGTAACTGAATCAATTTTCAACCAAAAGTAAATGAATTTTCAACCAAAATGAATGAATTTTCAACCAAAAGTAAATGAATTTTCAACCGATCCTAAATTAATTTTCAAATCTAGTAAAGGGAAATTCAGAACGATATTAATTTTTTGTTTCTTACTATTCAAATTATTTATTATTTTTTAAAGTAAATGAAAATGAAATGTGAAATAGTTAGTTAAGGAGTCAAAGAGGATTAAAATTTAAAATAATAAGTAAAAAGTGTTTGAATTTTCAAAAAATTTCTCGCAGTGTTTTTCTCCACCCTAAATTTAAACTAAATTGGGAGACTAAGACCATTTCAATAGAAAATTATTCAAAGATAAAAAATTTCATCACCTTAACCCCCAATATGCCATAAACAGCAGTTTCTGAACGGAAAATAGTGTTATTTAAAAAGAAAAATCATACAATAATTAACCCCTTTATTCCCCTGGTAATCACCCCTTCCATAGGAGATGAAAAAGAAGTGGTTTCTGAAAAATTTTTGCTGATGATCATATTTTGCACAATTTTTCTCGTCAAAATACGAGAATCTTCAGTTATACAATCTTTGGTCTCTGAATTTGTTTATTGTTAAAGAATTTTTAACCAAATTTTTTTTAGCTAAGAAGGTAGAGTTCCGGAAGTATTGGCGGAATGAAACTTGTTTCTTTCCTTGTTTTATTATCAAATGAGCCTATTTCACGTCGTAAAAATTGATTCTAATTTGTTCCTCTCCCGAAAAATTGCAAAATGCAGTCACCTCGCAATTTCTTTATAGATTATACCAGAATCAATAATGATGCACGATTCGAAAAGTGGTTAAAAACTCGGAAATGTTAACTGGCGAAAAATGCGAAATCCCACGCAGATGAGATGAATCTCGTCACGAGGTTTTATCGTACCACAAAAAGAGGGTGCAGATGCGATCAATGGTAATTGCATAAAAGCATACCGCGGGGAAGTTCGGGGGTGTAACACCCGTTCCTCGTTAGAGGCTTGTTAAAGGGTGCTGTGCAGAGTGACGGAATGCGTAAACGCACTACTTCAACACAGGAGTGCAACTGTTTGGGAGAAATGTCTTGTGTCTTGTTCCTCACACTTTACCTTCTCTGTTTCTTCTCTTTACTCTAATCTCTGTGTTCTCCTCTTCCATGAGAAAAAAAACAAAACCTCTATTCAACACTTGTTCTTTAATCATTGTTAATTCATTGAGAAAAAGTATTTATCTGCTGCATTATAAAAAAAGTCATCTGCTAAAATATAGTTTAATAGATTTTTCCTGTAATATGTGCAGACATTTCAGTAATTTCAGTAACAATAAAATGTAATCATTTTACAGAGAAGTCTGCAAAATTTACAGAAAAATCTGATGTCCAAGAAGTTGGCAACGTCAAATTTCGAAAAAATAAAGATTGTGCTGAATTGTGCTAGATTTGTGCTCTATTGTGCCGTAAAAGATTTTTTTTTTAATGAAAATTTGAACCCAGAAATAAAAAAAAAACATTTTTTTATGTCAGCCTCACCAATTGGTTTTTTTGAAAAACCAAATGTTGTGCTGGGTAGGATAAAAGTCACAAAAAAATGTGCCGCAAACAAAAATTTGACATTATGAACCATTTTCAAAAAAAACAATATTAAAAAAAATTAGCCGTGGCATTTTGTTTTTTTTGACAAAACAAAACTTGTGCCAGGAACTACCTGCTACGTATACTACGGTGCTGTAAATATGAAGTAAAAATCTTAAACCATTTCCGAAAAAAGCGACTAAAAAAACTATAAAAAAATGTTCAATTTCAGAATTTCGAAAAATGGAAACTTGTTCTGAGTTGTGCTAGGCTAGCAAAATAATTATCTCTAAGCACTATTTTCACTGGGATTAATATTTACCAAAAAAATGCAAACTTTTTGAACTTGGGACGCGTTTTTGCCCCAAAATTTTCAAAATTACGAAATTTGAAAATCTGAAACTTGTGCTGGTCTAGCATAATAATTATCTCTAATGACAAATTGCACTCAAATTCATATTTTCCAAAAAAATTCAATCTTTTTGAACTTGGAATAAATTTTTGATATATTCGTTAAGTTTTTTAAAAGGTGGGTCGCAAAAAAGTCATTTCAATAAATTTTTGACCCAAAATTTTCGAAAACTGGAAACTTGTGCTGAGTTGTGCAAGGCTAGCACAACTTTATTTATTATTATCTATGACAAATTGCACTGAAATTCATATTTTCCAGAAAATTGCAATCTTTTTGTGCTTGTAACAAATTTTTTATATATGGGGCATTACTTCTCAAGCGTACCCACCCTGACAAATGAATTTCTCCGATCGGGCTCAAATTTAAAAAAAGTTTGGTCCTATTGGATGGCACTTCAAAAAAAAAGATTGATTAGTTTAGTTAAAAACTCGCCGAGGTAGAGGGGGAGAAATTTTTATACCTTGCGCAAAGAGCCTCTATTTCGGATATAAATATCTTTTTATGTATGGCATATAAAAACTTTTGACCCCAACGTTTCCGATAGATTCTTTTCCAATCTTTTGAATAAAATAAAAAAATTTTAAACAATTCAAAATTTAGCCATCATTTTTTATAACAAAAATTTTTTGGTTTTTTTTAAGTTGACCCTTTTTTTCTTTTTTTTAAACTAACAATAAAGCTTGAAATGCTGACTTTCAGATCCTTGAATAGCAAAATGTCGTTTCTTGTTGTTTTTGAAAAATTGAAAAAAAGTTCGGAAAATTTTTTGCATGTTCAGTTTTTGAGAGAGAAACAATATTCCAAAAACGGAAATTCCAACAAAAATTTTTTTTGATTTTAAATTTTTTTGAAAATGTTCAAAAATGAAATTTTTTATATTTCATTAATTGCGTATTTTTAATGTACAAATAACATTTATACTTATTAAATTATGAACATTACATGTAAATTGTACATTAAAAATGCGCAATCAACCAAATTCCAAAAGTTTCATTTTTGAAAATTTTCAGAAATTTCTAAAATCTAAAAAAAAATTTTTTAAATTTCCGTTTTTAGAATATTGTTTCTTATTAAAAACTGTATATTCAAAAAATTTTCCGAATTTTTTTCGCGCAGAGAAAAAATTTTTTGAATTTACCAGGTTACTTAAACTTTAATTTTTCAAAAACAACAAAAAAATCTGCAACTGAAGGGTGGCAGTACAAAACTAGATAAACAACAAAATGTGAATTTTTCAGGAGAGCGAAAAAACATTGCATAAAATCGAAATCACCATTTAAAAATGAAACAAAAGTCTACTCTTGAGCTGAAGTGTTGCTGAATTGTGGTTAAATAAATTTGATTAGAAAAAGTTATCCAGTTTTGAGAAAATACATGTGGAAGTTGACAATCTCGAAGTGACCCTAGCCAAAAATTAGAGCAGTCTCAGCTGCGGATTGTAATAAAAAATACAATTTTTAGTTTAAACAGAAAAGTAAAAACTTGCTCCCGAGATATTGAGTTGCTGAATACGGGTAAATAAAGTTTGGTTAAAAAAAAATTGGCCAGTTTCGAGTAAATCTACTGAGAATTTTGGGGGTAGAATTTCATAGGTTTTCAAAATCGGCTATGGATAGTGATTAAAAATCAAATTTTCAATATTTTATACAAATAAAAACTTGCTCCAAATATATGGGGATGTTGAATGAAAAGAAAAAAATTTTGTTGAAAAGAAATTATTCTGTTCCGAGAAAATCAAGATTTAGTGTGACGGTATCGCACTGAGTCAAACAATTTTTCGCTGAAAATCTGATAAAAAAATAAAATTATATTTTTTTATCAATAATGTTTGATCATTTCGAGAAATCAATTTCTTTGAGTATTATCAAGTTTAATAAATATCAAATTTTAATTTGTGGCACATTTTTGTATAACTTTTGTGCTACCCAGCACAATATTTGTTTTTTCTAAAAAAAGAATTGGCGAGGCTGACATAAAAAAATATTTTTTTTTATTTTTGGGCTCAAATTTTCATTTTTTAAAAATCTTTTACGGCACAATAGAGCACAAATCTAGCACAATTCAGCACAATTTTTATTTTTTAGAAATCATAAAAATCTGCCCATCCATCATGCCCAGGTGGAAAAATTATGCATAATCTATGCATAATGAACTATGAGTAGATTATGCATAATTTTTCCTCCTGGGTGGTTACTAAAATTTCTGTAAATATACAAAAATTAGCTATCTCTATCCCTTCTAGTGATTTAGTAGATTTTTTCGCAGTGATGGACAAAAAAATGTAAACGATAATGACAAAATTATTTTTCTTGTGCGAATAAAAATCGTTACAATAGCTACATAATTTTTCGCACTCTCGAAGTCATTAAACAGTAAAAGCACTTCGAGTTTCATTTTATTCTTGATGAAGCAATTTTATTTTATTACTCGATCGTAATTTAAAATCACAGTCATTCTGAATAGAAAATGAATCTTTTATTTTCTCTGGGGGAGAAATTTCGTGTAACATTTCAAGCATACTTTCAACGTAGGCTAAACTTTTATCTGCCATTTGAATTTTATTCTGGTTTAATGGCATGCTACCGTTATCTAACACGCATTAACATACTCGAATGAGGCATAAAGTATGTTTCCATCTGCCATTAGGTGTTCCACATAGAAATAAATCCCCACGGATTAACAAATCAAACATGTCGACATTTTTTCTGTCTATATTTTACAATGATCTGTCGTTTCAGTAGGCAAAATTTTATAGATCGAATTTAGAAAGCTTGCAGCCCAGTTATAATGAAATACGCATTATTTGTGGTTTGTCTTGATTGCCGGAGGTTGTATTTTGCAATTATGTCTCACTTTCCAGAATTACATACTTTCCCGTTCAACAGGTTTTTGAGGAAACAAATAAAATTGTCGACGGAAGCGCTCACCGCGGTCTGTCAAGCTTGACAACCTTCCCAGAATTTTACCACGGTGCCGACTCACAACCACGTGGTCTCGGTTTTTAAATAAAGCCAGACATGCCACACGCCGCGACGTGCTCGCGTTTACGGGTGAAAAAGAGAAAGAAAGAGAATGAAAAGAAGGTGAAATGAACAAAGAAAGAAAGAAGCAATGAGAAAAAAAAGAAACAGAGAACGAGGGTCGGTTTATGCATGTAAATCGTCGGGGGAATTCGTTGTTTGTTGTTCTTTCCTTCAGCCGAGCGCTTTTCTCGTTTTCACGCGGCCATTTGTTTTATTTCAAAAGCTACTACAGCGACCAAGCTTATTCTGCACACGCTGAACAATTAGTTTGAATGTTAAATGAAATCAGGGATCTCAAAACATGATTTTTTTTGTTAATAACAATATTTTTTATAAAATACCCCTTTAAAATACAGTAAGTGCAAAAAGTAATGTAATGTTGAATATCAAGTCTTTCTTGGTAATTATTCCTTCCTATAATTAAAGTCCGTTTCCAAGTACATGTTTATCGCAATGGAAAATTAGCATTTATTCTCTTTTGCAATTTTTGCAGAGTATTACATTAAAAGCATAAGACAATTACATCTCTTATTCCATTTAACTGATTTAAATGAAATGCAATATTTCGAGCGAAGAGAATTTCAAAGCTTCCAGCGACATCGAAATTCCTCTGTAATTATGTCCTTTAATTTCTGAAATGTTTGAAGTTACATTAAACAATGTAATATCATTCCCTCTTGATGCATGTCAGAACAATTAATTGCAAAAATGTTATTTAGAGAGTAAAATGTTCTAAAGACTTCTACAATTTTTTTAACAAAATTATAGCATTTTCCGGGCTGCCCCATAATGTTTTAGCTTCTAAATTTTCCAGAATTTTCTCTAGTTTTCCAAAGTCTTTCTGGACTGTCTCGTAATGTTGTAGCTTCTTCTAAATTTTCCAGAATATTCTAGAGTTCTCCAAAGTTCCGTAGAATCCTCTAAATAATCTTCTAGACTATTTCAGAATCTTCTGAAGTTCTCCAGAATTTCCTAGGATGCTTAATAGAATCTTGTAAACTCATTCAGAAATTTTAGAACCTTCCATAATCATCCAGAATCTTCTAGAATCTTCCAGAGATGACCAGATTCGTTTCAAGTCTTCTAGAGATATCCAGATTCGTTTGAAGTCTGCTAAAATCTGACAGAATCTAAAAAAATGCCAAATTCTAATAAATTTCTGGACTTTTCTATAATATTTAGTTGCTTCCAGAATCTTCCAAATTGTTTCATATTCTTCGCAAAATATCTAGAATTTACAAAAATGACCCAAATTGTGATCAAATTCTCTAAAATACTCTAGACTATTACAGAATCTTCTAAAATCCTCGAGAAGCTTCTAGATTCTTCTGCACTTTTCTAAAAATATCCAGAGTCATTCAATAACTTCTAGAAATCTATTAAATCTAGAATACCATTCAAATTATCCAAAATATAATAGATTGCTCCAGAATTTTCTAGAATCTTAGAGAGGCTTCTGGATTCTTCTGCAATATTTTCTAGAATATAGAATAGCATCTACAATCTCCAGACTCGTTCGGAGTCTTATGAAATCTGACAGAAGCTTCAAAAATTTTCCAAAATCTGTTCAAATTTTTTTTTATCGTAGCACATAATAAATTGTAGCATATACAATCTTTCAGACTCGTTCGGAGTCTTATAAAATCTGACAGAAGCTTCAAAAATTTTCCAAAATCTGTTAAAATTTTTTGCAATATTCATACTGTTACAGAATCTTCTAGAATCCTCGAGAGTCTTCTAGACTCTTCTAGACTCTACTACAGCTATCCAGACTCGTTCAGTATCTTCTCAAATCTACTAGAGTCTATTAAATTCTATTGAATCTATTAAATCTAGAATTCCAAAGAATATTTGAAAATATAATAGACTGCTCCAGAATTTTCTAGAAACCTTTAGAATCTTTTAGATTCTTCTATAACATTTCGAAAACCACTTCCAGAGTCTTCCAGACTCTTTCAAAATCATCTAAAATACTATGGAATTTTCAAATTCCATTTCAAATTCCTTACAATCTGTTAAAATTCTCTGAAATATTTTAAACTGTTCTAGAAGATTCTAGAATCTTCAAGAATCTTCAGAATTCTTCCGTAATCTTCTAGAATCTTACAGATTCATCTAGAGACTTTCAGAGTCCTCCACAAGCTTTAAAAATTCTCTAAAATTTCTCACATTTTGCTAGAATCTTCCAGAATGCTTCATAGCATACTCCAGAATATTCTATAAATTTATCTTCTTCTAAAAATCCCCTATTTCTTTATTTTGGTAAAAAAATCTAAACTCTTGATTTCTGTGAATATTTATTACATATATTCTAGCATTTTCCAAAACTTCATTTAAAATAAAAAACAAGTATGTAAATGAACGTTATAAATGTATTGAAAAACTCGTTGAAAAATACACTTTACTCGTTAAATCCGAACACTTTTCCCAAGGACTTATTAACCCTTCCCACAAACAATTTTGCTCATGTGGATTTTATCACGACAAAATAACACACTTTTCAATTCCTGATCGACGTGGATATTAATTTAGCTCGGACTCTTTTCTTATCGAGCCTAAGTGGTAGTCTTAGACAAGATTACACAAGATTGAATCGATTATACGTGAGGAAGAATTTACTGCAAGCTGAAGGAACTCGTTTTCACGATGTAGGTAATATTGGCCCTCATTTTAGGCGCATTTGTCATTATCCTTGCCTCATCTCGGGTTTATAAATCAAAAGATTGGTCAGTAAATATTAGGAGGGAGTCTGAATTCAACCTGGGAACCCCTAAAGTTTGCAACCCAGGGAAATAAATCTACATGCAATTGGCTACTTAATCCAAGAATTAAACTCTTCAGTGCTAAAAGTTCCAAGAATGTTATCAACGAGAGCAATAATATCGAATACTGAAGTAGTTTCGAGTGGGTTTTACATTTTAAGATACCTTCCTGAAAACGGCGTCGTTAACATTGTAAAAAGTGTTGATTGCCTGGATCCTTGATTATCTCTTTTTTATGTTTTTTACACTCTTCTTCACTCTTGTTTTACATATGTTTTTTTAAATGTTACCTGCTTTCGAGGAGAAACACAGATATCTTAATCCCGCCGTTTATATGCAGAATTGCATTTTCGGCTGAATTTATTTTCCTCTGGTGTTGCGAATTTAATTATTATTGGAACGTTAAATACAAAAATAACAACTTGTTTCAGATTTTGAATCGTAAAAAGTAATATAAAAGTCTAAATGAAATTTCATTATTTTAAAATTGTCTCAGGACGGAGGAAATTGCCTTCGGTATCGACCAAAGCGAAGGAGCCATTAGGAAAACTCTTTTCTTGCCTTGCTTTTTCTGTATTCGAGTTAATCTGTCGATCAAGTAAAATCGTTTTCGCTGAACAATGGAACTTCTTTTTTGCACCTTCTGACGAGCTTAAGATCTGATTATAATCCATCAGGGCACAAATATGCTAGATCATCGAAATATCTTGCATTGCTCTTTCATAAATTCGCCTGTTGTTGTACTTTTTGAATTTCTAAGTCAAGTATTTATGTTTCAAGCTAAATCTTTTCCTTTCAAGGATTAGTTTTCCATTTTCTTTGAAGTTTCTCTACTGGGGCTATAGGACTCGTTTTGGGTTCATTGTTATTTTAGGATGCAACCTGAAAGTTGGAAGGGGTTTGAAAGGTGTTTGTGTTGCAAGGACTTTAGAAATGAAGGGTGGACATCTTAAAACTTCTTGAATAAACAATATTGATTAGCTTTTGTTAGAGATTTTCAAAAAGAAGTATTTAAGGAGGTTTCTTAGTATCCAGTGTTTACAAATTTAAATTTAATTTTTTAGTTTAAAAAATATATAGACCGATTCCATTTCAAATCATGCAGAGAGGTCCAGGCTAGGGTGTCAGAATAAATTGGTCTTAAAATATATCATTCTACGATGAAAATAAAGGGATACGTATTTCATAATTTAGCCGAAAAAAATTTATCTTAGGAATTAGGAGTTATTGAAGTTAACCTTCCAATTGTCAAAATGTTTCGAAAATTGACAGATTTCTTTTTAATGCTGTATTTTTCTACTGATTACATATATTTAGATATATATTTTTGTAAATAATGGGAGAATCCTTGATCTATCGAATGATCCAAAGAAAATATAAAAATTTTGGAAAATGACAAAATGGCGGCAATTTTTCTGAAAATATTAAAAATGGATTTTCTCAAAAAGTCCACGTTTTAAAATTTTTATTTTTTCAGGGAAAATTGTTGACAATGTGCACTATATTTTTCATAAATTTTTTTTCATAATTTCTTAGGTAAACCATTTTTTCATCAAGAAAACATTTTTTGTCAAAAAATCAAAATTTTTATTTTTTGCGTAAGCTACTAAGAAAAATGGGTAAATGTGAAGAGTACAAAGTTGTTTAGAATTCGAATTTCTACAAAAACCTCTTTTACACTTTTTAAAAGGTTGCATTCTATTGACTTAGATATTTACGAATATTGTCGAAAAAATCATAATTGTCAATTTTTTTGTCACCACTGAGTAAATTTGATTTGATCCAAGATTACATTTTTATTATATATTAATTATCTAAAACGTTAAACATGTTTTCTATGTGCAAATGTACACGATCTCTAAAAAGATCACTTATTTTTCAGTAAATTATAGTTTATTTCAATTTTTTTGTAATTTCCATGGAAGATGTTGATTTTATTTTTATCAACGAGTAACATACAATAAATCTTAAGTTGCATATGTATCCAAAAATATATAAAAAATGTAATCTTGGATCAAATTTACTCATTGGTAATAAAAAAATTGACAATTATGATTTTTTAGACGATACATATTCGTAAATATTTAAGTCGATGGAGTGCAACCTTTTAAAAAGTGCAAAAGCCTTTTTTGTAGAAATTGGAATTCTAAACAACTTTTTACCCTTCATATTTACCCTTTTTCTTATTAGTTTGCGCAAAAATTAATAATTTTGATTATCTGCCAAGACAATTTTTTCTACGTAGAAAAAATTGTTTACCTAAAAAAAGAATTTATAAAAAATGCAGTGCACATTGTCAACAATATTCCCTAAAACAATAACAATTTTTAAAGGTGAACATTTTGAGAAAATCCATTTTTAATATTTTCAGAAAAATAGCCGCCATTTTATCATTTTCCAAAATTTTTATATTTTCTTTAGATCATTCGATAGATCAAGGATTCCCCCATTATTTACAAAAATAGATATCCAAATATATATAATCAATAGAAAAATACAGCATTTCAACAAAAAAAATCTGTCAGTTTTCGACAGATTTTGATAATTGGAAGGTCAACTTCAATAGCTCGTAATTCCTAAGATAAATTTTTTTCGGCTAAACTATGAAATACGTATCTCTTTATTTTCATTGTAGAATGATATATTTAAAGGCCATTTTATTCTGACACCTTAACCTGGACCTCTCTGCATGATTTGAAATGGAATCGGTCTATATTTACGCATCATTAGTATGTATTTTTCCCATATTATGTATTATTCCTATATTATGTATTATATTATTATTATATAGTATTCCTATATTATGTTTCATCCTATATTATCAATTATTCCTATATTATGTATTATTCCTATACTTCTGTATAGGAAACATTATTGTAAAAAAGTCCTTTTGATTTTAAAAAATAAGCACATCATTTATTCATTTATCTCATGGATTTTGAAAAGATAAGGGAAAATCGTTGATAATACCTCAGAGTTGAGGTCCGAAACCTCCTCTGTTTCAAGTAGAACCTTGGACAGCTCTTCTAGAATCTAGAGCTCTCGAGCACTGTCAAGTACCTTTGAGTTAGAACAACGGCTTTATACAAACCTAAGTGACATGCATCCTCTCATAACTTCGACTTGAGTTTACCTAATCTCAACTCGACATTTCATACTCTCAAACCAAACAAAAAAACTCTAAGAAAAATTCTTTTCCCAACATTTCCTTCCCTAAAAATGTATTCAGGACGATGACTTTTGTGCTTTTGTGATTTAGAACATTGATTATAGTTAAATCAATTTTTCTTTTATTCGGTTGTATCCGAGTTTATTTATTAGATGTTAAATTGAATTTTTAATGAATTTTCCGGGCACCAAAAGCAAAGAAGTAATCGTTCTTATTTCAATAGAAGGTCAATAAGAACGTTAAAAATATATTAAAAATGTATCTTCAAAAACAACAAAATTATGCTGAAATAATTTATGATTGAAACTAAATTCTAGGGTGCCTATTTAAATTCTAGTTATTTTTTTCAAAGCTCTTACCTCCTAAAATTAAACATTTTAACCCGTAATGGTCACACTGGGTCCAGTGGACCCCAGGCTAACTTTGCGTCTACGTACTTCCGAAGAAAAGATACGTAGTTTCTCGCGTTTTTACAACATAAAAAAATTTTTAAAAAGAGAAAAAAATTATTGGATTA
>JBAGKK010253395.1:0-21065 GCA_037177015.1 Euceroptres primus | reverse complement strand
CTACACTTAATTAAAACTTAACTGTTTTCCTTTTTGGACAATTAAGTTATTTAATTCTGAAATAAAGTTTGAAGTTAACATCTATTTGTATAAAGGTTTTCTTATTATATTAAGTTCAAAATTAGAAACACAAAATTTTGTTTGTATTTTTGTATTTTGTGTTTTAACCTTTAACTCAAGAACTTACAATTTTTCAGATAACATGACAAATTGTTAATACGAGTGTAATTCGGTATTTCGTATATTTCTTTTTAATTTTAAATAATATTGTTTTAAGAATTCTTTTTCAGACAAATTAGTAGCAGAGAAAAGTGATTTTAAATTATTTAATGTGGAAAGATTAATTTCATTTACGTTAAATAGATGTGTCGAGTCGGATGGAAAAAAATCAATTCGATCGGAGTTCGGTTCGGTTTCGAAAAATTCGACATTTCAAGTGTCTTGAGTTGAATCGAAAAAATTTGATCCGATCTGATCTCTGATCGGTTTCGAAAAATTCGACGCGAGCTAAATCGGATCAAAAAACTTCGATCCGATTCTCAGCAGCGTCGAGTTTAAAAATAACCGATTCGATTCGATATACTGCACACCTCTAATTAGATATTTATCCGTAATTATTCTTTTTTCTGAACCAATGAAATTTTTATCCAGTTAAGGATGTGGGACCATGATCCGGATAGTCACAGTGTTAATTAATTGATTTTCATTTTACCACATCGAATAGGATTTCATCACTGTTAGATTTAAATGTTTTTGTCTTGATAAAAGTAATATTTTTAAATATATTGTAAAAAATACACCATTTATTATCTCTATCGTAATTACTATTAAATGATAATAGCCACTTCTGTCAACTTCAAGTGCTCAAAAAATTTGTTAAAATAGCTAATTCTTTTATGTTGGCAAAATGTGCGGGTCATTTGAAAAACTTTTGGTGTTTTTTTCACGAATTATCCAGATCGGGAAAAATTACACTATCAAAAAAAACACCTTAATTCCGTTGTTTATGACAATTAAAAGTTTGTTTCTGTGGAAACTTTTAAAGCCAAATATTCCGTGAATACAATGAACAAAAGAAACAGTTGTAAAAAAATCCTACGATAAAAAAGTGCTGAAATTATCAGAGGTAAAAAGTTACGTCATGTCGAAAATACATTTTTTTTTAAATTTAAAAATGGCAAATAAGGGATAAACTGTATTATGACACAATTCCTTTTTGACAATTTTACTTATAAAAAATTACTCCAATTCGTTTAATTCAAATATTTAGTCATTTTTACATATTATTCAGGTCGGGAACCTATCTAGTTCGGGTAACTCTCCACTATTTGAATTTTAAGCTTTTTTTAAAAAACAAATTTTTCTTTAAACGTTTATAACTTTAGACTCAATTAAGATATTTAAGTTTTCTTCCCTAATTATGATGGGATTTATCAGCCTCTTTCGAAATCCGCCGGAAAATTAAAAAAATATTAAAAATTCTCAAAATAGCGACAGTTTTTCTAAATAAAAATTAAAAGACGGTTTTCTCAAAAACCCCACATTTTTTCTTGCCCAAATTTTTTTTACTAAATTGGTACTCATATGATGAAGAAATTAGGTTAGTTGCATGCGGGCTAAACTACTTTTGTAAGCAGGAGAATTTTTTTTAATGAAATCGAATTTTCGAATTTTTCTCACAACCGATGGCACATACGAAAGAATATCAACAAAAAAATTTGATGCTTTAAAAAAGTTCTACGCAAAAGACCTGTTACTCTTTTATGATATTTTGCATCTTTTGTCAGAAAAATTCAAAAATGTGATGTAGAAAAAGAAATTTTCCTGAACTCAAAAATGGCTTGTCCAACATAATACTCGCTGGATGGTTTCCTCATATGTTTTTGAAAATATTTTAAAAATTTTTAAAATGGTTTCTTCGATGAAATCGCCATTTTACATTTGCAGAATTCAATTTAAAAAAAAAGATCGATTATATTGAAAAACCTGTCTTTTTAATGTTTTAAAATATTTTTTGAAAATGTATGTTTACAAAAGGAAACAATCTAGCGAGTTTTATGTTGGCCAAACCATTTTTGAGTCCAGGACAATTTCTGTTTTGACAAAATCACATTTTCCCATTTTTCTCACAAAAGATGCGATATCATAAAAGAGTAAGAGGTCTTTTGCGTAGAACTTTTTTAAAGCATTAAACTTTTTTGGTAATTTTTTTTTCGTGAGTGCCATCAGTTGTGAGAAAAATTCAAAAATTCGATTTCATTAAAAAAAATTCTCCTGTTTACAAAATTAGTTTAGCCCGCATGAAACTCACCTAATTTCTTCACCATGGAAGTACCAATTTAGTAAAAAAATTTGGGTAAAATAAAAGTTAGAGTCGTTTAAAATCGGCTTTTCATTTTTTCAGAAAAACTGTCACCATTTTGCTAATTATCAATATTCTTTTAATTTTGCCGCGGATTTTGAAAAAGACTAATAAACCCCTAATAAACCATAATCAGGAAAGAAAACTCAAATATCTTAATTGAGTCTAAAGTTATAAAAGTTTAAAGAACAATGTTGTTTTTTTTCGAAAAAAGAAGTTTTAATTCAAATATTCGCGACTTTTAAATATTAAATATATATTATATATATATATATATATATATATATATATATATTATATATTAATATTAAATATTAAATATTCGCGAGTTTAAAGAACAATGTTGTGTTTTTTCGAAAAAAGAAGTTTTAATTCAAACTTCGCGAAAATGTCAAAAATGTAAAAGACTCTCTCAGTCTTCTTACTTTTCAAATATTTTTTCTACATCTATTTAAATTTTTCAAAATATTATTAACTGTTCCAGAATCTTATACAATCCTCTAAAATATTCTGAGCTCTTCCATACCATTCTAGAATCTTCTAAGGTTTCCAGAATTTTCCGGAATCTTTTAGATTCCTCGAAAATTTACAAAAGACTCCCAAAATTTTCTCAATCTTTTAGAATTTTCCAAACTCATCAGAGATCACTAAAAATTCTTCAAAATATTCGAGACTGTTCCAGAATCTTCTATAACCTTCTAGATTCTTTTGGATTCTTCCATAATCTTTTACACTTTTTTAAGTTTTGCTATAATAATCAAGTCTTTAGTAATATTCTACAATTCTTTAATATTCTACAAAATAAGTTGTAAAGTGTTCCAGAATCTGCTAGAATTCTCAAGATTGTTCTAAATTTTAGAATTTCTAGAATTCTACAGTATCATTTAAAACCCTCTAAAACCTACAAAATACTCCCGTAATCTTGAAAAATCTTCTAGACTTTTTTCAGAATCTTCCTAAAATTTTGTACACTTTTTGAAAGTCCTAAAAAAAATCTAGAAGGAACTATCGTGAATTTTAGAAATTTATGGCAGAATTCAACTAGATTTTGAGAATTCTAAAAATTTCTGTATAGTTGTAGAATATTTTTGAAAATTATAATAGATTTTGGGGTGCATTTGAAAAGTTTAGATGATTTTAGAAGACTCTGAAAAATTCTGGATATCTCTGTAAGAGTTCAAAAGATCCTGGAAGATTTCAGAAGATTTTGGAAAAATCAGGAGAATTCAAAAAAGCCTAGAAAATTCTAGAGGATTTTGATAAATTTCAAAAGATTTAACGAATCTACAAATATTTGGAAAATTTAAAATATGTATTCTGGAAGATTCTAAAAAGTTGTCGAAAGATATAGAAGATTTCGTGAAAGATTTTATAAACTTTTAGAGAGTTCCAAAGATTTTTAAAGAGTTCCAAAGATTTTTAAAGTCTGGAAATTTGTGGAGTATTTTTTAGATTATAGACAGGAATCGGAAGATTTTTGAGGATTTTTTGTAAGATTCTGGAGAATTGGAGCAGACTTATTTCGGGCTTTGTTGAAAATTAAAAAATTCATCAATAAATAATTCGGAAATCAAATCGAAAATTTGTTGTCACCTTTTTGAAAAAATAGCCACTTTTCTACTTTCTTCAATCTTGAACACTCCTGGCACGCTTACATTAGATATTATACACCCAAATTAATGTCAAAGATAAGGGATTCACAGTAGAACGTCGATTCTCAATTTAACACTGAATTTTTTTTAACACACTCATTTTCCTTAAAATAAGTTCCAACAAAAATGAGACTCGGAGAACAACTGAAATCACAATGAAATTTTCAATTGTTTTAAATTATTCAAAATGAGGTGCAACAAAATTCACCCCAATGGTTTTCTGTGTTATGATTTATGATACTGATTTTGTAACGTATGAGATTTTAAGATGATTGAATAAATTCAGATGAATTAATTTGAATCCAAATAAAATACAGGTGAATTCAAATGTATTTAAATAAATTCAGGTATGTCTGAATGAATTCAGGTATATCTGATGGCAAATTTACCGATCTAAACTTGATGAATTAGTTATCCCTTGCCTCTTCCCCAAACTAAATTAATTCTTATATTACAAGGCTTAACTTATGGAATAATTAATAATGTTGGAAACAATTAAAATATTTTTTGAAATTTGAAATTGTTTTTCTCTATATAGACAGACGAAAAGGTTTTACATAATCCACTGGACCATTCCACTAGAGTGACGATCGATACCATCGAGGCGAAAGATTTATTCTGAGCTATTACTTCCGGGCGAACGAAACGATTTGCGGTGTGCGGTTCTGGTTTCGTGGAAAAGAACAAATTCACGGTCCAATCGCGGCATTCAGTCAATTTTTTTTTAAAACACTTTTCACCGGAAAAGTCAGTTATTTTCAACTGTTCCCGGCCATCATAAAGCGGAAGTAATGGCCTAAAAATGAAAGCCAGTCCTTGTCTCACTATTTCAACATTTATTAGTGTTTTTTTCAATTAAAATTAAACTAACAGTAAAATCCAAATCAAAATTAAACTCACGGAAAAAACTAAGAATAATATTTATTTAATTTTTTTTAAATTTTTTAAATTTATTTAATTCTTTAGAGGAATAACTTTTTATTCAGAGTATGAAGAAGCAAAAGATATTTGGGTAAAATTATCCTGTGAAGTTAATAAAATTTTTGTTGCAGGTAATTTTCATCCCGAAATTGGGATGAACTTTATACTTTGTTTTCTTTCTGTGGCTAAAATTAAATCAATTTATTGATAAAATTACTTGAATTTGGTTCTCACCGAAAATATACCACGTAGGGACTTAATATTAAGGAAATGTAACAGGATCCTAGACACTACGTGTCTACGTGATTATCAGCAGTTGTTGGTTAAAGTTTAGGACATCAAAATTCTCAGAAAATGATTCCTGACTCAGTCAATGAATTGTTGCTGATGCAGAGGACTCTTCTGAAGAAATTATATTGAAGACGTCGATGCGATGCTCAGGATATTACAAGTACTATTCTAATTTCGTACGATGTCGTGGTTGCAGTTTCATAAACAGTTCCGGGGACTCCGGAACTTGAGAAATGTGATGCCTGCGCTATTAGATAATTTAACGTAAAGGTATCTCGTTTCAATGGAGCTCTTCATTAAGGAGATACAATCAATTCAACTGCTAATTACTACAAATAAAATAAACCATAAAAGAATTAAAATTTTAATTTATGGGTATTTTTTGTCCAGCACTGACTCGGATAGGAAATCCTGTAGATACAGATAGATGCCCATTAACAGGGAGATCGCCTCTTGGGTGAGGATGCGCCCGTGGCGATTAGTTCCGAACGAACGAATATCGAAACAAAACCTCTGCCCCAGGACCCGCCGATCCCGATTTGGATGGCTTCCGTTGAACACCTTTTCTTTTAAATAAAGCCTCAAAAATGCATACAAACTTTTGAAAAGGGAAGAAAATCTGTGTCGACGGTCCGCCCTAAATATTGACCAGAGTCAAAACCACTTTTTTCGAAACAGGTGAAGTCCTCTTACAATATAGTAATTTCCGAGACCAATTCTATTTGATCCGTTATTTTCACATTTGTAGTCCCTACTTGCTTCCTTTATTCAGAAATACTTTGATTTTCTTCCCAATTGAACATTCTTTAGTCAGGTTGTCTAATATGGGCCCCCATCATTTTTTAGGTCTATAATTTTATACACGGAAAGAAAAGGTATGGTTGCTACAACCATTAAAATATTGTTAGACATAATTTTGCTGAGTTATCCACAGTCATAGTTGATACAATTTAAGCTATGGATGCAGGTACTAGTGAAATGGCTCTTGTATCTAATGCAGTAACTATGGCGGACCCAACCATATCTTTGGGTATGATTTGAAAATTTGGATGCTTCCAACGCTCAGTGCTATTTTAGTTTCCTCTGACACTGTGACTGATGCAATTTCTCAGTGACGAAGCATTGTGATTATTTCATAATTATTTTTTGTGATTTGTTGTGACATAGAAATCAGTGTTCGTTGTGAGTAAAGTGTGAGTAAAGTAAAGAGGTAGAAATTGACGCAGAGTGCAGAAATTTGCTCAACAAAATTGGTTTTGTCAATTTTTTTTCCATATACAAAAAATTTTTAAAATTAAAAATTTGAAAATTTGCAGTGCTATGAATCTAATTATTTTGAGTTTCTTTACACATATGCATCTCAATTTTTTATGTAATATTATATTTATATATATTAATATTTTAATAAAATATACTATGTGATTTTAAATTCATGTTTTACTTTTCATTAGTAATACCATAAAATATTACTCATAATTGAGCGTCCGAATCGAATAACCTGCTGAGCTTCCGAAAACGCGTAAAATTATTGTCCACACGTCTGAGTTTATGAGAATTTTAAAAGTCGAAAATTTAATTTTTATAAAAAATATAGCCTTATACTTATAGAGAATAATCATACGGAACTTTTATCTATTTGTCGTTTTTTCGTCCGGTGATTATTTTTAATACACTGACCACCGGATTGACGGCACGGCTCGGGGGTAGAGTGTCATCGATCCGAGCCTATTCGAGCGAGCAGTCTTCAGGACCGCGTATATAATCTCTGAACGTACAAAAGTAAATGCGCAGAGAGTCGTGATGTAAACAACGTCTGGCGGCCCTGATTACCCGAACGATGTAGGCCGGTCAAGGGACGCTCGGGGGGGAGATAGAATCAGTGAAGCGTGAACGGTGCCATCGATCAGTGTGCCGTCAATCCGGTGGTTAGTGTAATAAGAATTAAAAACCAAGCAAATTTTACCCCCAAATTCAATAAGTTTTTAAAATATAAATCATCATAAGTTGGCCAATTGTTGAAATTATTTGAAATTTGGTATAAACATGAAGTATTTTCCAATGCTACCTTCAAAATAATAAAAAAGCTGAAATTCACCTATTGTTTAATAATATTTAAATGCAAATTGAGGCCGGTTGGTAACCATGTTTTTTTAGTTTCGCCGACAAAAAATATCGAGGGAAGTTCATCGTTGAAAGAACTTCCAGTGAGGCATTTGTTTCTCACTATTCAAGGAAAATTTCTGGAAATTTTCAGAACGACCTATTGAAAATTAACGGAATTAGATATTTCCTAAGAAAGCGTCCTATATAGACCGCGTTTCTCGAGTATATGCGAAGTACTTCAAAATAATATTAATAAAAGCATTTAAATAATATCTTCTTTATTTGCCACATTTAAATGCACTAAACCAATGTTTTCAGGAGAAAATGGAAATAAAATAATGTTAACTTAAAATTAGAAGACGTTAAACATTGAACGTTAAACATAAACAATTCCTAATTTTTATAACAATTTAATAAACAGATACGAAATTAAGGCATTTTTAATTAGATATATTTAGCTTTTTCAGCAGAATTAGCTATAAATATTTCACCAATGATCTTTTGCTGCGATAGTTTGCACTGCAACAACAATCGTGTATTATTTAAACAAATTTAATAAACAAATACATTATTGAACCATTTTTGTGTAGATAAGCTTCGATTTTTCAGTAGAATCAATAACTAGTATTTTGCCAATGTGTCTTCCTGTTTTACTTTACACTTAGGCATCAATTGTTTATTATTTAAACATATTTAGTTAACACATTAATTATTTGAGCATTTTTCAATAAAGAAATTTTGTTTTTTCAGCAGAATCAACTACAAACATTTCAGAGATAGTCTATTGCTACGATGATTCGCAGTTAATCAATAATTGTACATTATTTAAACAAATTTATTAAACAAATGCATTGCTTGACTCTTTTTCAATAAATTAATTTCGTTTTTTTAAAACAGAATCTACTATAAATATTTCACAAATGGCCTTTTGTTATGATAATTTGCAGTTGTACAATATTGTATATTGTTTAAACAAATTTAATAAGCAAAGGTATTGTTGGGCAATTTTTCAATAGATAAGCTTTTTTTTAGCAGAATCAATAACTAGTATGTTGCCAGTGTGCTTAAATAATTAATTTGTTAACTAAATTTGTTTAAACAATAAGCAATTGATGCCTAAGTGTAAAGTAAAACAGCAAGACACATTGAAAACATACTGGTTATTGATTCTGCTGAAAAAATAAAGCTTATCTACTCAAAAATGGCCAAACAACGCATTTGTTTATTAAATGTGTTTAAATAATACACAATTGTTGTTGCAGTGGAAACTATCACAGCAGAAGGTCATTGGTATCTATTTAAATTATTATCTACCTAATCATCTAATTAATATATAACTAAAATGCCTTAATTTCATATTTGTTTAATTAATTTTTATAAACAATTAGGAATAGATATTTCACGTCTTCTAATTTTAAGTTAACATTAGTTTATTTAAATTTTCTCCTGAAAATATTGGTTTAGTGCATTTAAATGTGGCAAATAAAGAAGATATAACTTTTGATTACTAATTTTTTTATAACAATTTAAATTTTGTTTTATTAAATTAATACTGCTGGACATCATTTTTAATGAATTTTTGCCTCGACGTGGGCCATTTTCGGTAAAATAAAAAATTTTTTGACTAAATAGCAGTCTTGAAAAGTCAAAAAAAATTTTTCATTCTTTTTATTAAATAAAAAATGTTTGAGAAAAATTTTCAAAAATATCCTCCGTTGTAACGATACGGAATTTAATACACTTTAATTTTTAAAAAATGTCCAAATCGGATGAGTAATTTAGTCTGAAAATTGATTTGTCCACAGACGGTTTTTTACCCTACTGTGCGCCATATTGGATCCGCCAATTTCAATTTTGAAAATTTGACACCATATTACTATTCAGCAACCCCAAAAACATATAGATTACCACTTTTACCAAATTCGAAAAAAAGTTTCGAATTTTGTGGAAAACCGGCTTTTTACGGGTGTTTTTTGAGATTAGGGATGTAAAATGAGCCAATCTGACATTTCTGACTTCGGATTCGGATTCAGTGGGTCAAAATAATGCATGAATGTAGAGTACATAAAGTTAATCTTTGGAAATACTAAAAGATAAATTGAACTTTTGTTAATTTCGTTTTGAGTTTGCCACTTAAAAAAATAATTTTTTCTTTCTTTTCCATAATTATCGATTTTAATATCTTCATTTACCATTACCTCTTTAGTCACAAAAGAAACTTGAGAGACATCAAAAGAAGAGTATAGAATTAATGTTTTCGGCAAACAGTTCTAAAAGTATAATTTTTTAAAAATATTAACCGTTACATTCCTAAAAAAATACCCTGGCGATGAAATATAAATTGGCTTCGAAGCATGTTGGAGCCCTGTAGTAATAATTTTTATGGTCATGTATTTGTCTCTAATGATCCAAAAATTGGATTTTAGGTAGTTGGCATTTTGTGCTGACCTTTTTGTGTAATTTCTTTTATCTGCGTACAAATATATTATCTACATTTTTTTCAAAAAGTTTATGTTTTAAAAGAAATATTTTTCTATTGCAGGAAAATTGTATGCAGTTTTTGGAAGGAGACAAGGACGAGTGATAGCAGCTGAAAATGCTCTGGGATTTGGAGGCCAGTTTCGAGTTCTGGCTACGTTACCTGTACCAGAAAGCTTTGATCTTGCCACGGAATTAAGGACGCAGACTTCCGGATTGGCCAGCCCTCAACTTGTCTTCAGCCATTGGGAGGTGAGAGCAACTTAAGCTTTCAAACAATCTCGAAGATTATGTACAATAGGAACCATTACTCAAAGGAGATCGGACGAGATACGTAATAATGACCGGAAATGACTACTGCGATAATGCGGTAATCTTTCAAAAACTCAGGAAAAACATTTCAAATTGACATTCTTTAATTTCAACCTGAAGATTCTTTAAGAAACTAAGAACTTCTTAAGAAACTTAAACTTCTGAATTCAGGTGTACACTTGTTCCCGAATTCTTTTGAATTCAATTTGTGTTTTTATTTTGAATTCTTCGAATTACTTTGAATTCTTTTGAATTAACCTTGAATTCTTTTAAATTCATCTTGTATTCTTTTAAATTCATCTTGTATTCTTTAAATTATTCTTTCGAATTCACCTTGTATTCTTATTTTAAATTCTTTGAATTGTTTTATATTCTTTGAATTATTCTTTTGAATTCACTTTGTATTCTTATTTTGAATTCTTCGAATTCTTTTGAATTCATCTTGTAGACTTTGAATTATTCTTTTAAATTCATCTTGTATTATTTGAATTATTCTGTTGAATTCACATTGAATTTTTTCGTATTCTTTGAATTCAACTTGTATTCTTTGAATTTTTTAAATGCATTTTGTATTCTTATTTGGAATTCACCTTGAATTCTTTTGTATTCATCTTGTAGTCTTTGAATTATTCTTTTAAATTCATCTTGTATTCTTTGAATTATTCTGTTGAATTCACGTTGAATTCTATCGTATTCTTTTGTATTCTTTGAATTCAACTTGTATTCTTTGAATTCATCATGTATTATTTGAATTTTTTAAATGCATCTTGTATTCTTATTTGGAATTCACCTTGAATTCTTTTGTATCCATTGAATTAATTTTGAATTTACCATGTATTCTTTGAATTATTTTGAATTCATCTTTTATTCTTTAAATTTTTTAAATGCATCTTGTATTCCTATTTTGAATTCACCTTGAATTCTGTTGAATTCATTGAATTCTTTTGAATTCTTTGAATTTACTCTGTAGACTTATTTAAATTTAAATTAAATTTAAATTCTTTTGAATTAACCTTGAATTCTTTTGAGTCCCTCTTGTATTCTTTGAATTATTCTTTCGAATTCACTCTGTATTCTTATTTTAAATTCTTTGAATTGTTTTTTATTCTTTAAATTATTCTTTTGAATTCACATTGTATTTTTATTTTGAATTCATCTTGTACTCTTTGAATTATTCTTTTGAATTTATCTTGTATTCTTTGAATTCACCTTGTATTCTTCTAATTCTTTTGAATGCATCTTGTATTCTTATTTTGAATTTATTTTGAATTCACCTTGTATTCTTTGAATTATTTGCATTCATTTTTTATTATTTGAATTATTTTGAATGCATCTTGTATTCTTCTTTAAATTCGCCTTGAATTCCTTTGTATTTTTTGAATCCTATTGAATTCACCTTGAATGCTTTTGAATTCACCTTGTATCTTTGAATTCTTTTGAATTTACTTTGTATGACTATTTTGAATTCTTCGAATTGCTTTGAATTCTTTCGAATTCACCTCGTATTCTTATTTTAAATACTTTAAATTGTTTTATATTATTTAAATTTTTTTTTGAATTCATCTTGTACTGTTTGAATTATTCTTTTGAATTCATTTTTTATTCTTTGAATTATTCTGTTGAATTCACCTTAAATTCTTTTGTATTCTTTGAAATCACCTTGTATTCTTTGAATTCTTTTGGACGCATCTTGTATTTTTATTTGGAATTCGCCTTGAATTCTTTTGTATTTATTGAATTCACTTTGAATTAATCATGTATTCTTTCAATTATTTTGAATTCATCTTTTATTCTTTCAATTTCTTTGATTGCATCTTTTATTCCTATTTTGAGTTCACCTTGAATTCTTTTGTATTCTTTGAAGTCAGCATGTATTCTTTCAATTATTTTGAATTCATCTTTTATTCTTTGAATTCACTTTGTATTCTTATTTTTAATTCTTCTGAATTAACCTTGTATTCCTTTGAATTCATTTTGTATTATTATTTTAAATGCTTTGAATTGTTTTGTATTCTTTAAATTATTCTTTTGAATTCACTTTCTTATTATAATTAATAAGAATTATAATATTCTTATTTTGGATTCTTCGAATTCTTTTGAATTCATCTTTTATTCTTTGAATTATTCTGTTGAATTCACCTTAAATTCATTTGTATTCTTTGAGTTCATCTTGTATTCTCTGAATTCTTTTGAATGTGTCTTGTATTCTTATTTGGAATTCACCTTGAATTCTTTTGTATTTATTGAATTCACTTTGAATACACCAAGTATTATTTCAATTATTTTAAATTCATCTTTTATTCTTTGAATTCTTTTGAATGCATCTTGTATTCCTATTTTTAATTCACCTTGAATTCTCGTGAATTCGCTTTGTATTCTCATTTTTAAATTCTTTGAATTGTTCTGTATTCTTTGAATTATTCTTTTAAATTCACTTTGTATTCTTATTTTGAATTCATCTTGTACTCTTTAAATTGTTCTTTTGAATTCATCTTTTATTCTTTGAATTATTCTGTTGAATTCACCTTAAATTCTTTTGTATTCTTTGAGTTCATCTTGTATTCTTTGAATTCTTTTGAATGCTTCTTGTATTCTTATTTGGAATTCACCTTGAATTCTTTTGTATTTATTGAATTCACTTTGAATTCACCAAGTATTATTTCAATTATTTTAAATTCTTTTTTTTATTCTTTGAATTCTTTTGAATGCATCTTGTATTCCTATTTTGAATTCACCTTGAATTCTTGTGAATTCACTTTGTATTCTTATTTTGAATTCCTTCGAATTCACCTTGTATTCTTATTTTAAATTCTTTGAATTGTGCTGTATTCTTTGAATTATTCTTTTGAATTCATCTTGTATTCTTTGAATTATTCTGTTCAATTCACCTTGAATTCATCTTGTATTCTTTGAATTCTTCTGTATTCTTTGAATTATTCTTTTAAATTCACCTTGTATTCTTGTTTTGAATTTTTTTGAATTCACCTTGAATTGTGTCAAATTCTTAAAAAAAATTTGAATTCTTTTATTTACTTGAATTCTCTGAATTCTTTTGAATTCTTCGAATTCTTGAATTCAGGTCTACATCAAAATTGCCCCCCCCCCTCTATTCCATCAAATTTAGATTGTAAAATTAACAATTCAATTCAGCGATGAAACTGGAAGCCAGTGATTTCACGACTTGAATAATCACATCATTAAGGAATTAAAATTGATGCCCAGAACTACTGTGCTCAGGAGATTTCGTAATCACTGAGCTGCGAAAGGAGGCCTCTCTGGACCCAAATTAAAATCATTCCGAATGACTGGTTAGCTCGATTTCGAAATGTCGCAATTCAATGCTCGTTAAACCTCATCCGTGGTTAGTTACTCTTAATTTTCAACCAAGAGTCATCGCCTTTCCTCAGGCTCAGATAAAGAAGAAGTCACAATTTCGCTGCTCGATAATTTTATTATCCTAACGAACATGACTGGCTTCGAGGCCAGCCCTTTTATCTCTCATTTATTTTATTTATTCATCGATGTTTTATTTTGCAGAAGTCTCAGCTCCAAAATTTTTATGGAGGACCAGTATTGCAGGGATCACATCGGGTATCACAGTCAGTCCCCGTTTCCCCTTGATATTTTTATATTAAACAAATTTCCCCCCTTTTTCGAAAAAGAAATCCCTTATTTTCCCTAAAATGGAATTTCTGCACTGCTGTGATCCCTGGTATTGTCTTATAGGACTTGTTTAAACTCTGCTGGAGGTGGAAGCTAAAGTTAGAAGTTGGAGAAGTGAAGAAGACTTTTTGGAAGCGCCATGGGGGTCCGTCTCATGGGTTTTCGAGTGGCGCAAGATAACCTGGTGTCCTGATCCATGCAATGAACCCCTGCCGGAGTCTTATACTTAATGCTACACTTGAAGTAAAAATCTCCAGGATCAGATTCAGACTCTAGCTGCTGGCGTGGTGTAAGTTTCAAGCTCCTGCGGTGCCATTGTCCTGGCGACAATACACATAATCAACCGGTGACAGGACCACAATGATCCGGGCTGTTGCAGCCTCCGGAGCCTCTCGATACCCAAAGCGCCAAAGCTGGATCTGCACCATTCATCTTGGAACCCTGAGGCCTTATATTGACGCTACAGAATGATACTCTTCACGGAATTGTCAATAAGACTGTTTCTTACTATGCTTTCGGCTTTTCTAGACATCAATAGGCAGATTCTTCACGCAACACCTTATTCCACAGCACTCACTGAATACTGTTTCAAGCATCTGATTACGCCGTGACCGACTCCTCCGCATTCCTCAAATATTCTGCGCCGAAATCTTTTCAGTCTTTCACTCAAGCCGATGCCAGCCGTAAATCGGCAAAAACCTGACTCAGAAAGTATGTGCCTTCAACACAATGACTGCAGATCGATTCATCATTCGGTTTTGATCCTCATTGATCTCTTGCTCTCTGAGTCATGTTTTCTGAGTCATGCTCTCTGAGTCAAGACTCACACTCTTGGCCTGTAATTTGACTCCTGGCTTTCTTCAGAAGAAGTTTTGAATTAGGGATTCATCAAAATTTGTCTGATTGGCTTAGAAATTGATTGGTGAATTCAGAGAGCAGAATTTGTTTTCAAAGAAATGAAGATTTGACTAGACTATTGAGATTTCAGTATTTTGTACTGAAATTGTTTCCGACTAGAGTCAGGTATTCTGCACAGCAGGTAGTCTCGAGGCCCACCACTTAATTCTTGTTTTCACCCTCAAAATTGAATGGTTGCTTCTCTGCCCGCCCTCCAGACTAGTAGTCATTCATTAATATGTGAATTGACTGCCATTCCACTCCTCTGCTCATTTCTAGATTCTTTCAGCTTTCACTTCAAAGATCTACGTCTAGGACTTTCATATATCTCAAGAGTAGAATAGCAATTGACTTCTTGCCATCATAATATTGACAGGGATCACAGTCAGTCGCCTATTCCTCTTTTTTCCCCTTTTCCCTATTTTCCCCTTTTCCCTATTTCCCCCTATTATTCTCAAAATCACCTGAAATACCTTTATTTGAGAATTTTAATCCCCTTTCCCCCTATTTCCTGATTAATTTTCCAAGAATTTTGAGAGATAGAAGCTTATGATATTTAAAAACTCTTTCAATGTTTTCTGACATTTTCCAGAATTTCTAACTTTTCAAATCTTCTAAACTCTTCCATAACCAACTAAAATCTTTTTCAAGAATCTTTTAGACCGAATCCATTTCAAATCAGACAGGCAGTGCAACTTTAAATCGCAAAATCGGTTGCCGATGAAATATGTTACTTTTCAAAGAAAATAAGGCGACACGTTTTTTCCATTTTGAAAAAAAAAACAATTTTCGCTAAGTTAGGAGTATTTGAATTTTTAAGGCTGATTTTCAAAACAAGACAGTTTTTTTTCAAAGCCTGTGAAACTTTGGACCTAATTCAGATATTTAGGTTTCCTTTCCAGCTTCTGGTAGAGTTTGTGGTCCTCTTTCAAAATCCACAAGAAAATTTTAAAAATATTGAAAATTAACAAAATAGCGGCCGTTTTTCTAAAAATATTCAAAGTCGATTTTCTCAAAAACCCCACGTTTCCTTTCCAGCTTCTGGTAGAGTTTGTGGTCGTCTTTCAAAATCAAAAGAAGAAAATTTCAAAAATATTGAAAATTAACAAAATGGCGATCGTTTTTCTAAAAATATTCAAAGTCGATTTTCACAAAAACCCCACGAAAAGCCGTTTTTTTTTAAATATTCAAATTCGATTTTCTCAAAACTCCTTTTTCTTTGCTCAAATGTTTTTTCTGAATTGGTATTCATATGTGGAAGAAATCGTCATTTTAATACGGGCTAAACCTCTTTTGTCGTCAGGAGAACTGTTTTTCAAAAAAAAAAATTTAATTTTACGTGAAATTCACACGTCCTCTAGGAAATACAAATTTAAAATTAAACACAAGCTAATAAATGAAGTCTTAGTAATTTCTGACAAATTTCATGTGTATGCAATATTGAAAGATATACACGCAGGGTTAAAAATATATAATATAAAGTATCAATGACGCAATTGCACACACATGATATTTGTTAGAAAGTACTAGGACTTAATTTCTTGGCTTGAATTTGTTTAATTTTAAATTTATATTTCCTACAGGGCGTGTAAATTTCGCAAAAAATTTTTTAAAAATTCTTTTAAAAAAGTCTCCTGACTACAAAACTGGTTTAATCCGCATTAAACTTACATGATTTCTTCCTCATATAAATACCAATTCATCAAAAAAATTTGAGCAAAAAAATGTGGGGTTTTTGAGAAAATCGACTTTGAATATTTTTAGAAAGAAAATTTTTTTTAGAAAAGGAATTCTAAAAACATCTGAATTAGGTTCAAAGTTACACAGGTTTTGAAAACAAAATTGTATTTATTTGAAAAACAGCCTTAAAAATTCAAATACTCATAACTTCGCGAAAATTGATTTTTTTCAAAATGGAAAAAAAACGTGTCGCCTTATTTTCTTTGAAAAGTAACATACACTGAAGCGTTGGTTTATTGCGCCTCCGGATACCGCTTCCAGGAATTTTTTTTTGTGTGAGGGGTCCAAGGGGACGAGGAAAGCTGAGCTTGGAGCTCAGCGGAGTTGCGCAAGTACCGTAGTAACTAAATAAAACTTAGCAGTAGAGTAAACGTTAAATTAAACTTATATTTAAAAAATATTTTTCATTCGTGAAAATTAAAATCACGTTAAATTAAATTTATATTTAAAAAATATTTGTCACTCGTGAAAAATCAAACAGAAATAGTTCATACGGCCCTGATTTGTTTACGTTTAGAGAGACCTCGGTTTACCCGAAGGCCATTCAGGAGATCCCTGAAACCTGCAATAAACCGAGGCTTCAGTATATTTCATCGGCGACCGATTCTGCGATTTGAAGTTGCACTGTCTGCCTTATTTGAAAGGAATTCGGTATTTAGAATCCTTTAAAATCTACAAAAGACTCCCAAAACTTCCTAAAATCCTCCAGAATCTTTAAAATTTATCTGAAATCCTTAAAAATTCTCGAAAATATTCTAGACTGTTCTAGAATCTTCTAAAACCCTATAAATCAACTCTAAATCTCCTATAACCCTCCAGAATCTTCCAGAATTCTCAACAATTTTGTGAACTTCAGAATTTCCAGAATTCTGCAGAATCATTTGGAATCCTTTAAAATCCAGAAGACTCCTATGATCTTGTATTTGAATTTTCGTATAATTTGTTAATTTTTTTTTAAGTCTGAAAAAAGTCGAAGAAACTGGAAAATTTTAGAAGTTTATGACAGAATTTTAAAGATTTTTGAGGATTCTATATAAGATTCTGAAACAGTGTAGAGTATTTTAAAAAATTATAATTGATTTTGGAGTTTTTTTGAAGATGTTACAAAGTTCTAGAAGGATTTTGGAAGAATCAGGAAGTCTCTGGAAAATTCTAAATCATTCTAACAAATCTAGAGTAGAGGATAAACTTTCTAATCTGAAAAATACTTTGGTAATCTGGAAAAAAGTATGCATACTTTTTTATTTACGTAATATGTATACATACATAAAAAGTATACATACTTTTTGATGTAAAAGTATGTATACATACTTTTTTATGTATGTATAAATACATACCAAAATATTTACAAAAAAAAGTAGAACCTATCATAAAAAAAATCTTTTTGACTGGCTCAATTCCTATAATGTGAATTCTCTCGTATTTTGCTAGATGTACATATTACTCATTTAAATGAAAACAGCTTCTTAGTGCCTGTTGAGACCAATAAATCTACGTCAAACCAATCTCGAGGAATCAAGTCACTGCAGCAGCTACACAAGAGTCTTCATAAAATTCTCTTTTACCGTCATCATTGGAAACAAGCATAAGGGAATAAAAGTAGGACGAAAGGAGACAGATCGATATAGAGGGAGAAAAGGTGGAAAAAGTCGAAAGAAATGGGAGGGGGTAGGAAAAAGAAGGAAAAAGAAAAGGACATCGACGGAGTGGCACTGACAGCGGAGGCGAGGAGGAACTTCCTGTAAACAAGAATGAGTTAATGAATGAAGCCGAGCGGAGACGAGCCAATAGGGAAAAAGCTTTAAGAACTGGTCATTCGCTGGCTGGCTGAGTTTCTCTACTCGGGCCATCAACGGGCCCCGGCAGTAGGTTTTGCTGAAGCGTGCGCGCTTCCTAGAGATCTTCCACCAGATATCCTCCAACTTTTTTGATCAAATTAACCCGTGTCGCTGCTTCCAGCGCCCGAGGTGCTTCCAAAGATCGTCTCTTACTCTCTTGCCTTATCCAGTATCAGTCACTATACCCAAAGCCCCGTAACCATCTTCAGTGACATAAAACAAGTGGCGTTTCCATCTCTAACCGGACGCTTCGTACACTTTCCACTCTACAATACTTGTAATCCTCTTGATTCAAGTTTTTTTAAAGAATCTTCTAGATATTTCCAGAATTCTCCAGAATTTTTATAAATCCTCCGAAATCTACAAAAGACTCCCGAAGTTTTCCGAAATGCTTTAGAATCTTCAAAACTGTAAAAATTATTCTCTAAAATATTCGGGACTATTGTAGAATCTTTTCCAATCATCATCTAGATTCTTCCATAATCTTTTAGGATCTTCTCCTTGAATCTTCAAGAATATTCTGAACATTAGAATTTCTAGAACTCTATACCTACAGAATCATTCAGAACCCTCTAAAATCTTCAAAAGACTTCCATATTCTTGAAGAACATTCTAAACTGTTTTCAGTATCTTCCAAAAATTCTTTAGATTTCTTGTAAGGGTTTCAAACAAAATTTGGAAGAGAAGTTTATTACAGAATTCAAAAGCTTTTTGAAAATTCTAAAAGGTTCTGAAACATTGTAGAATATTTTCAAAAATTATAATAAATTTTCGGATGTTTTTGAACACTTTAGAAGATTGCAGAAGTTTGAAAAAATCTGGATTCATGTCAGAATTATTGTTTAAAAATCTCAGAAATGTTTTCAAATTTTTTATAATTTATCCAATTCCTGAAAAATTCTAAAATCTCCGTTTTCTAAAAAAATTTTCCTAATCTGTTAGAATTTTCTAGAATTCCAGACTGCTCGATAATCTCCCATACTCTTTCAGAGTCTTCTTAATCTTCAAAAATCTTCCTGAGATCTAGTTTTTTCAAAATTTTCTACACTGTTCCAGAATCTTCTAAAATCTTTTAGAATCTTCTAGACATTTTCAGAATTCGCCAGGATTTTTTTAAATCCTCCAAAATCTACAAAAGACTCTTGAAGTTTTCTCAAATCCTTTAGAATCTTCAAAATTGTAAAAATTATTCTCCAAAATATTCGGGACTATTGTAGAATCTTTTCCAATCATCTAGATTCTTCCATAATCTTTTAGCATCTTCTCCTAGAATCTTCAAGAATATTCTGAACATTAGAATTTCCAGAACTCTATACCTACAGAATCATTCAGAACCCTCTAAAATCTTCAAACGATTTCCATATTCTTGAAGAATTTTCTAAACTTTCAGTATCTTCCGAATATTCTTTAGATTTTTTGTAAGGGTTTCAAACAAAATTTGGAAGAGAAGTTTATTACAAAACTCAAAAGCTCCTTGAGAATTCTAAAAGGTTCTGAAACATTGTAGAATATTTTTAAAAGTTATAATAAATTTTTGGATGTTTTTGAACGCTTTAGAAGATTGTAGAAGAGTGAAAAAATCTGGATTCATGTCAGAAATGCTTAAAAATCTCAGAAATTTTTTTCCAATTTTTTATAACTTATCCAATTTCTAAAAAATTCTAAAATCTCCACTTTTCCAAAAAATTTCCTAATGTGTTAGTATTTTCGAGGATTCCAGACTGGTCGATAATCTCTCATACTCTTACAGAGTCTTCCTAATCTTCAAAAATTTTCCTGAGATCTAGTTTTTTCGAAATATGCTACACTGTTCCAAAATTTTCTAAAATCTTTTAGAATCTTCTAGACATTTTCATAATTCGCCAGGATTTTTTTAAATCCTCCAAAATCTACAAAAGACTCCCGAAGTTTTCTCAAATCCTTTAGAATCTTCAAAACTGTAAAAATTATTCTCAAAAATATTCGAGACTGTTGCAGAATCTTTTCCAATCATCTAGATTCTTCTAGATTCTTCCATAATCTTTTAGCATCTTGTAGTTTCTCCTATAATAATCTTATAAAATCGTAAAGAATATCACAAAATTCTTTAATATTCTACAAATTATACTAGACTGTTCCAGAATCTTCTAGAATCCTTAAGGATTATAATCTTCCATGCTCTTTCAGAGTCTTCTTAATCTTCAAAAATTTTCCTGAGATCTAGTTTTTTCAAAATATGCTACACTGTTCCAGAATCTTCTAAAATCTTTTAGAATCTTCTAGACCTTTTCAGAATTTTCCAGAATTTTTTTAAATCCGTCGAAATCTACAAAAGACTCCCGAAGTTTTCTCAAATCCTTTAGAATCTTCAAAACTGAAAAAATTATTCTCAAAAATATTCGAGACTGTTGTAGAATCTTCTCCAATTATGTAGATTCTTCTGGATTCTTCCAAAATATATAAGCATCTTCTAGTTTCTCCTATAATAATCCTATAAAATCGTAAAGATTATTCCAAAATTCTTTAATATTCTATAAATCATACTAGACTGTTCCAGAATATTCTAGAATCCTCAAGAATATTCTGAACATCAGATTTTCCAGAAATCTACAGAATCATTCAGAATCCTCTAATATCTACAAAAGACTTTTGTAGATTTTTGGAAGATTCTGAAAACAGTTTAGAAAATTCTTCAAAATTATGGCATTAGTCTTGAAGAATTTTCTAAACTGTTTTCAGAATAATCGGTGGTGAGATTGTATTGACCCTCAATAATAAATTTCGTAGAAAATGTTGATGTATGTAGTTGGCTTTAGGGTCAGGTAAATT
>JBAGKK010253291.1:0-21067 GCA_037177015.1 Euceroptres primus | reverse complement strand
TAATTATGTATATAATATCCTGCAATATATTGTTAAATACATATATTTTTTTATTCTAACAATTGTTTATTTATTTAATTTCATTAATAATGAAGTATTTTTATTAATTAATTACCCTTTTCCCCTACCCTTTGCCTATACTTGAATCCGAAGCCCCCCCCTCGAAAAAAATCCTGGCTACGCCGCTGTCCCTGACTGAAGGTTTTACCTGATCATTTTTAAATTCCCTGACTTACCAGAATTCCCTGATCTGTAGCAACCCTGAATTTATGTCATATTTAAAAAAAATCCGTTTAATGAAGTAAATTCTTCTAAAGGCGAGAGACAAACACGGAATCACGACTCTCTTGGCAGCGATATGGGAAGGCCATACGAACTGTGTGAAGCTTCTGTTGGAAAAAGGAGCAAGGCCTAATGGAGTAACACCAGACGGTACGAGCTACTTGGACGCAGCCGAGAAGGAAGAAATCAAGCAGCTCCTCGAGCTTTACAAAACCAAAACTCTTTAAAAGTTACAATTTTGTTATTTAAATAGGTACTTTAACGTTCCTTATAGGATATCTTCGCTTCGTTATGGATTCTCCGCATTCTTTCAGACTTCTATATTTATGTAACTTACATAAGGGTATGAAACTATAAAGTAAGTATGATAACGTAACATTATAAGGAAATGCGTACTTGCTTCATGTAATGCGACCTAAAACTGTCCGCCTAGAGTCGCAAATTTTCTCGCGAAACCTATCGATAAGTTCGAAATATTTTTAGTTATTTTACAGCTAGAATCTAATGTTTTCCGACTCATTTTTAGAGGAAAAAAAACTCAAGTCCTTTGTAATTTACATCCGAAATTTGTACGTTCTTGTTTTATTAATATATTTAGTACAAAATATTAAGCCTACTTCTTTCACTTAATTCCTTTTCTACAACTTAATTGGTATAAAAGAAATAAAAGCATTATTTTCGTATCTTTAGTTTTTTTTTATTGAACACATTTTATAGATTGGAAGTATTTTCAGTATTATTGTGAAATAAGAATAACTAGTACTGAAAATATTTACACCGAAGACGAGAGCAAATTATTCTTATATTCAATATTATTTTACTGTCCTTATTTTTTTTGCCTTTTCGTTTGTCGATTTGCTATAAAACTTCCCTAAATTATTCCTAAATAAACTTGAAATAGATTTCGAGTCTATTTTGTGAACATATTTAACATTATATCTACACACAAACTTATCTGTAATAATTTGTGAGACATTTCCAGTCGATTTCATCTTTTTCATTTTACAATATGAAAGCATTTTTCCCAATTGGAAAATTCATTTTGCTAAGATTCGAAAAACAATTCTCACCTAAACCCAATTTACAGAAGTCGGCCTCTGCAATTCGAAGATCCGCATTTGCAAATAATCATTTTTCCTGGAATGCTGCCCACGTCGTAACTGTAATTCCAAGTCAATTCCTGACCCGCTCTTATGTAATGAAGGGCGAAGAAAGCTACCCAGGGAAATCGAACATCGTGAGTGTCCACAAAGACATTTTGAACAAACACATTCGGGTCGCAGGAATGCTGAAAAAAAAATTATTTACAACATTTTTATCATATGAAGCGGTAGAGAAACTGGCTTTTCTTTCTTACATTCAGATAACGACCAATATTTCCAGTCGTTTTGGCATCCATGATATAAACAGCCTCATCCTCGCCGAAGAAGTCTCTTACAGATTTGAAATTCGGCCGTTCGATTTGAGCTGGCTCTACCGTCAAATCAAGTTTGCCTGGCTCTCGTCTTTTCGATTCATCTTCGTCACTTAATGTGATGGTATCATAATTAGAATCTCGACTTTCTGACTTGTCTGAATCTGGCTTGGAAGACTTCGATTCGGACTTGGAAGCCTTCGAAGCCTCATCTCCTTTCGATTTCTCACCTTTCTTTCGTTTTCGAAGACGTTTGCTAAAAAATTATATGAGCGTTCAAGAAAAGTTTTATAAACTGGTTTCTAACGATTATTAAATTATTAAATTAAATGATTAATTACTGGTACCTAATGGATGTATCTTCTGGAGACTCCCTTAATCTAAGATTCGGATCGTCGCGATATTTAGTAATATCAAAATCTTCATCAGACTCGATACCAGAAGGTTTGGAAATCTCTTCCTCGTCGCTCAAACCATCCTTCTTGTTTGACTCATTAGCCAATTGTAGTTCGGGATCGAGAACATCTGCCTCGTAGCCTTCTTTTATTCCTTCCACAACTTCTACGTAATCCAATTCAGCCAGATACTCATCACCGTAGTTTTTTCCTCCTTCGTTGGCTCCCTGAAAAAATAAAAAAATAACAATCTGATTTCAAAGTTTCAGGTAGAATTTAAGATTAAATTAAATTAATTTGGTGCTGTACTTGTTCTGTGAGTAATCTTCCAGCGTAAATGCAGATGAATGAACCCTGAGGAATATCATTGAGACACCTTATTCCCCAACCACGAGGAGCGGTTTTGAAGACTTGCAACTTCAGAGTCAGAGGATGTTGGACAACTCTGTTCAAGCAAGTTTTCACTGCGCATTTGCATCTTGAATTGCATTCGTAAATACCAGTGGTAACGGGTTCGGGAAGTCGCTTGTAAATATAACCGACAGCGGTGTTTGGAACTCGGCCTCCTAGCGTTGCTCCTTGAATTGTCAATTGCCAGCACTGACATTTATCTTTGTCCTGGGATAAATTAAATCAATGGGTAGATAGAAGAAAATATTCTTTTGCGAGTATTTAATTATTTTTTAAAATAATAATCTTTCAGAAGCTTTCGAATAGTTTTAATTAACACTTTCAAAACGTAAATCACGTTCTTTTAAAATCATCGAAGCCTTCAAATTTAACAGCATTTGAAAAAATACCTGACAATCGTCCGTGCAGTCGCAGCAGCACAAAAACTCTGGATCCAAGTTAAGATGAACACCTTCTGTAGGTTCTCTTTGAGTGCTGTATCTTATTGTATCGGGAAGAGCGTGATCAATTTCATTAACACACGGAATAGGAACGTTTTCTGCCCCGTAACTCAGATCCTAAAACAATTACAAATATTACAAATTATCAACTTTTAATTGAAAAAAATTTTAATTAAAACATTATAGATTATTCCAAAATTTTTAGAAAATTCCAGAACATTCTGGAACATTCCAGAATATCTACGATATTCTAGAAAATTTTGAAACATGCCCAAAATATTCAAAAAAAATTCCAGATATTTTCAGAGTATTCCACAAGATTCCAAGTTCTTCAAGAACATTTTAGAATATTATTCTTCCAGAAAATTTTAGAACGTTTTAGAATATTCTATAAAGGCCAAAAACATTCCACAATTTGCAGAAAATGTTTTAAAGAAAATTTTGAAGCATTCCAGAAAATTGTAAAATATTCCAGAGTATTCACATATATTCATGATTCTTCAAGAACATTGTAGAATATTCTATTCAAAGCCATTCTAGAACAATCCACAATTTACGGAAAATTTCAGGAATAAAAAATGCTCAATGACAAAAAAATTCTAAAATATTTTAGAGTATTCCCATATATTCCAGATTTTTTAATAACCTTATCGAATATCCTATTCTCAAACATTACAGGAAATTCCAGAAGAGTGACAGCGTTCAAGCAACTTACCGGAATATTTTCAGAAAATTTTAGAAATAAGGAATATTTAATAAAATTTTAAATCATTCCAGAGAATTCTAAACTGTTCCAGAGTATTCCCGTATATTACAGATTCTTCAAGAATTCTTCCAAAACATTCTAAAATATTTCAAAATATTCCATAAAATTCTAGAATATTCTCAAAAGTGAAGAATATTCAAGAACATGCCGAAATATTCTAGAAGAGTCGACATTCCAGAATTTTCAGAAAATTTTGAAAATAAAGAATGTTTAATCAAATCTTAAACCATTCCAGAAAATTCTAAACCATTCTAGATTATTTCCGTACATCTCAGATTCTAATTCTAACAAATTTTAGAATATTTTAGAAAAGTCTAGAACACTCTAGGAGTTACACAAAATTTTAAAACTAAAATAATACATAGCAGGCGAAGCTGTCTACAAATAATTATTGCATAAAATTCCAAAACATTCTGGAACATTCTAGAGTATTCTCGGAAAGTCAAAAACATTCCGCAACTTTCAAAAAATTAAAAACATTAAAGGATGTTCAATAAAATTTTAAATCATTTCAGAAAATTTCAGCACATTGCATTCATAGGATGTTCTATATTTTTCACGAACATTTTTAGATATTCTAGTCTAGAAAATCCTATGACATTGGAGAAAATTTTAAGACATGCCCAAAATATTCAATAAAATTAGGTATAAATCATACTAAAAAATTCCAGATTATTTCAGAGTATTCCGCAAGATTCCAAATTCTTCATGAACATTTTAGAATATTATTCTTCCAGAAAATTTTATAACATTCCAGAGTATTCTGTAAAAACCAGAAACATTCCACAATTTGTAGAAAATGTTTTAAAGAAACTTTTAAAGCAATCCAGAAAGTTGTAAAATATTCCGAATCATTCGCATATATTCAAAATTCTTCAAGAACATGGTAGAATACTTTATTCAAAGCCATTCTAGAACAATCCACAATTTATCGAAAATTTTAGGAATAAAGAATGTCTAATGAAGAAAAAATTTTAGAATATTTCAGAATATTCCAATATTCTAGATTTTTTAAGAACCTTATGGAATAGCCTATTTTCAAACATTGCAGGATATTCCAGAAAAGTGACAGCGTTTAAGGACCCTGTCGGAATATTTTCAAAAAATTTTAGAAATAAAGAATATTCAATAAAATTTTAAAGCATTCCAGAGTATTCCTGTATATTCCAAAGAATATATATACACTCCAAGAATACTGCAGAATATTCAATTCCAAAAAATTCTGAAACATTTCAAAATATTCCAGAAAATTCTAGAATATTCTCAAAAGTGAAGAATATTCAAGAACATACCGAAATATTCTAGAAGAGTCAACATTAAAGAATTTTCAGAAAATTTTGGAAGTAAAGAATGTTTTATCAAATCTTAAACCATTCCAGAAAATTCTAAACTAGTCCAGTTTATTCCTATATATCTCAGATTCTTCTTCTAAAATATTTTAGAGAAGTCTAGAACACTCCAGGTGTTACAGAGAATTTTAAAAATGAAATAATAGAAGCTGTCTACAAATAGCTATTGCAGAAAATTCTAGAACATTCCAGAATATTCTAAACAAGCCAGGAAAATTCCACAATTTGCAAAAAATGTTTTAAAGAAAATTTTAAAGCATTCCAGAAAATTGTAAAATCTTTCGGAGTATTCGCATATACATATTCGAGATTCTCCAAGAACATTGTAGAATATTCTATTCAAGAACATTCTAAAACAATCCACAATTTCCGGAAAATTTTAGGAATAAAGAAAATAAATACATTCCCATGAAAAAAAATTCTAGAATATTTCAGAGTATTCCCATATATTCCATATTTTTTAAGAACCTTATTGAATATCCTATTGTCAAACATTCCAGGATATTCCGGAAAAGTAACAGTATTCAAGGAACTTACCGGAATATTTTCAGAAAATTTTAGAAATAAAGAATATTCAATAAAATTTTAAAGCATTCCAAAGTATTCCCGTATATTCCAGATTCTCCAAGAATATTGCAGAATATTCAATTCCAAAACATTCTGAAACATTTCAAAATATTCCTGAAAATTTTAGAATATTCTCAAAAGTGAAGAATATTCAAGAACATACCAAAATATTCTAGAAGAGTCAACATTAAAGAATTTTCAGAAAAGTAGGGAAATAAGGAATGTTTAATCAAATCTTAAACCATTCCAGAAAATTCTAAACTATTACAGTTTATTCCCACATATCTCAGATTCTTCTTCTAAAATATTTTAGAATATTTTAGAAAAGTCTAGAACACCACAGGAGTTACAGAGAATTTTAAAACTAAAATAACAGAAGCTGTCTACAAATAGTTATTGCAGAAAATTCTAGAACATTCCAGAATATTCTAAAAAAGCCAAGAACATTCCACAATTTACAGAAAATGTTTTGAAGAAAATTTTAAAGCATTCCAGAAAATTGTAAAATGTTCCGGAGTATTCTCATATATTCGAAATCCTTCAAGAACATTGTAGAATATTCTATTCAAAGCCATTTTAGAACAATCCACAATTTACGGAAAATTTTCGGAATAAAGAATGCTCAATGAAGAAAAAATTCTAGAATATTTCAGAGTATTCCCATATATTCCTTATTTTTTAAGAACCTTATGGAATATCCTATTCTCAAACATTCCAGGATATTCCAGAAAAGTGACAGTGTTCAAGGAACCTACCGGAATATTTTCAGAAAATTTTTGAAATAAAGAATATTCAATAAAATTTTAAAACATTTCTGAGAATTCTAAACTATTTCAGAATATTCCCGTACTTCCAGATTCTTCAAGAACATTGCAGAATATTCAATTCCAAATCATACTAAAATATTTCAAAATATTCCCAAAAATTCTAGAATATTCTCAAAAGTGAAAAATATTCAAGAACATACCGAAATATTTTAGAGGAGTCAACATTCCAGAATTTTCAGAAAATTTTGGAAATAAAGAATGTTTAATCAAATCTTAAACTATTCCAGAAAACTATTCCGGATTATTCCCGGATGTCTCAGATTCTTTTTCTAACAAATTTTAGAATATTTTAGAAAAGTCTAGAACACTCCAGGAGTTACAGAGAATTTTAAAAAGAAGCTGCCTACGAAAATTCTAGAACATTCCAGAATATTCTAAAAAAGCCAGGAACATTCCACAATTTGCAGAAAATGTTTTGAAGAAAATTTTAAAGCATTCCAGAAAATTCTAAAATCTCCCGGAGTATTCGCATGTACTTTTTCGAGATTCTTCAAGAACATTGTAGAATATTCTATTCAAGACCATTCTAGAACAATCCAAAATTTACGGAAAATTTTAGGAATAAAAAAAATAAATACATTCCAATGAAGAAAAAATTCTAGAATATTTCAGATTATTCCCATATATTTCATATTTTTTAAGAACCTTATGGAATAGCCAATTCTCAAACATTCCAGGATATTCCAGAAAAGTAACAGTGTTCAAGGAACCTACCGGAATATTTTCAGAAAATTTTCGAAATAAAAAATATTCAATAAAATTTTAAAGCATTCCAGAGAATTCTAAACTATTTCAGAGTATTCTCGTATATTCCAGATTCTTTTCGAACATTGCAGAATATTCAATTCCAAAACATACTAAAATATTTCAAAATATTTACGAAAATTCTAGAATATTCTCAAAAGTGGAAAATATTCAAGAACATACCGTAATATTTTAGAGGAGTCAACATTTCAGAATTTTCAGAAATTTTTGGAAATAGAGAATGTTTAATCAAATCTTAGACCATTCCAGATTATTCCCGGATATCTCAAATTTTTTTTCTAACAAACTTTAGAATATTTTAGAAAAGTCTAGAACACTACAAGACTTACAGAGAATTTTAAAAATAAAATAATACATAGCAGACGAAGCTGTCTGCAAATAGTTTTTGCAGAAAATTTCAGAACTCCCTTGTTGCTAAAATTTTCTGTAAATTGTGGAGTTTTCCCCTTCTCTAGAATATTATACAATATTTTGGAGTAAAATATTCTACAATATTCTTAAAGAATCTGGAATAAAATTTTTTAAATTAAATTAAAGTGGAAGGAAATAATTCATAATAATTAGAAATTGTATTCCCACCTTGATATTAACGAAGCACTTATCGAGCACAAACTCTGCAAGACAGTGGACCCAGTGATCGAATTCGAATAAATCCACCGACATTGGACTCTTAGTAGCTCTTAAATATAGATGCAACTCTTCCATATTTCGGAGCCTCATTCCACACGGTGCCTGATACAAAGTTACCTTCTTTCCCTTGGAGAATTTACACAGCTGTCTGTTCCAACCACAAAGCAATGGAATCGACAATGGAGAATATCCCTTGAGATCATCTGGAGTAAAGGAACAACCTTCGAGACACTTTGAACTGCATTTGTGAGGAATGTATCTCTTTGGACTCTTTCTGTTCTGAGTCTGGTAATACTAAAAGATAATTAAGGATTAAACAAATTCAATAAAACAGAGAAAATGATTATGGTGCCCCGTGAATAATGTGAAAAAATAAGAGTCAAAAGTCAAATTGAAAAAAGAAAAAAAAAAAAGTGCGAGTGCTTACAATGTCTTGACTTACAACAATACTATGTGAAGGTTTTGTTTCAGAGCTGACGTTGTAAGTCGGCTCTGGAAGAACTTGCTTTTTGGCGGTGCTTTTTTTAGCAACAGCGCGCGATTGCTGCTGCGGAGGAATAACCGGCGTGTCCTGCAAAGATTTTTCATTTATGCGGAGATTATTCAGCGCGATGTTGATCAGTGGTTTTTCCTGTTCATTTTTGCGATTCAGGAATTCGTCCTGGTCAGTTGAAGAAGTATATTCCACGTAAGGCATGCTGGTCTTCTGTAAATTATTACGAAGTTATACATTCTATAAATTACTTGGAATTTTAAAATTTCAAAATTCTTGGAAGAAAAATTCTTAAGAAGTGAAAACTAACGTTAGTTGAAGGTGGGAGTCGATGACGAGACGGAGCATTAAGAATAGCATGACTCCCTTGCTGTCTTGCATTAGCTTTCAGCAATTCGACGTAAAGAGGTCCTAATCTTGCAGAGCCTCTGTAAATCCACTCGGTTCGGTTATCTGCGTCGAAATGCATTTGCACCAAACTGGCGTCCACCTGCACGACTCTTGCTATCCACCACTTTCCATTCCACTCTGTTTTTACAACTTGTTCTGTCTGCAATTTCACCATCGGCCTTTCAGGGTACGACTCCATGTACTTCTTGACGAAATCTCGAGAGGGACTTGGCACGTCTTCCCAAACTTGGGGAGAACTTTCGGAGACAAGGTAGATATTCTTGTGGATTACGTACTGCGCATAGCCGTCGTCAAAAAATACCAAGTACCTGAAGTTAGAAAATAAGAGTAAGAAAAATAAATAATACTTTAGAGAATAAAAATATTTCTATTCAAATAACCGATATTTATTTGTAGACTTTGGAGGCTCTGCAATAACACCGCTGTAAAAACTGTTGGAATTCACATCATGAAAGAGAGCGACGACTCGAGTAGCAACTGGTATAATCACAGAACTTGGAACTGCAATAGCCACTTGTTTTCCGGAAACGATCTTTAGTGCATGATTGTGTTTTTTCGCGTGTAGTTTCACCTTGTACTGAGAAGGATTTCTGTTTAGTATTGACACCACCTGTTGGAAAAATTCTCATTAAATATTTCAAAAATTGTCAGGATAAAATATATAAAGTTGGGAAACTAACGTACTTTGGCTTTCAACCAAGGAATAAGAGCGTGTTTCATAATCAGAACAACGGTATCGATTTCGGGGACGATTTTTACGAGTGGACCTGGTGGAGGCAAATCCGCAGCTGCTTTTACATTATCCCTCTCTATTTCTTCCAGAATAATTGGCTGATTATCCTGTGAAACCATTGCGGAAGGATTACGAACTTGAGTGACTTTCTTTGTAGCAACGAGAGGGAACTGAGTGTTGTCCTGAACTCCGTCACAAATGGTAAGTTCCTCCAACATTTTTATACTTGGTTTGAATTCATCGTAGAGAGAGTTTCGTAATTTATCGAGCTTTCCCATCAAGTCTTTCACATCTGTGTCGAGTCTGTCGTTTTCACCTGTTGGACGGCAAAAAGTTTAAAGATAAAAAATTTATAGGTTCAAAGTTTGAAAAAAGATGGTGGAAATGTTGTTGAAAGCTAAACTCACAGTGGATTTTTTCCCAATGGTTGTTGAGGGATTTGTGGGCTTCTTTGACTTGAAAGTCGACATCGTATTTTACTTTAATAGAGGCTAAAGACGCTTCCAACTGTTCCTCAATGCCCAAGAGAAATTCTTCTGGCAAGTAAGCATCTGAAAATTTATTGTTGGATTTAAATTAAATTGAATCAGAATCTATAGGAAGAAACTTGGAGAAAAGGAAATAGAGAAAAAAGGATAAAAACTAAAATTAGAAAGTGATAATGGAAACATCTAGTAAAATAATATTGTACCTTCTTTGTCATCAGCTTTCTTCTCGTCGTCTGAATCATCACTATCAGAAATTTCCACTTCCATAGTATGGTCAGGAAAATAGCAATTTAACAAGGGTTTCCGATCGAGGAATGTGTTGACAAGTACCTGCACAGATAAAATAATTTTTGAAAGGTTTTGTTGCTTTTAATTTGTTGATGTTTATATTTTTAAGTTTTTTGTAACACAAGTTACCTGCTGATGTTGAAAAGCCTCATTCAAACACAATTCACAAATTGATCGCTTCTTTTTCTTTGACATATTTACTCCGTAATATGTACAAGCAAAGGTAGGAGCCGTTTTCATATTCACTCCAGAACTGCATTGGAAATTAATGCAATTCGTATTGCAAGTTTTAAATTTTTTATCATTTTTTTTTTCGTCCTCAGACTCATCGTCGGAAATCAATTCTATAATTTCTGCGTCTACTTTTGCCATGGTTACTCAATCACTCTTTTACTCTTCAAGGAAATTTACTGGAAAAAATATTTAAATTGTTAAAACAATACAGACAGGAAAAAAATAAATTTGCAGAAACTTTTTCAACAAAGATTTCTGTTTGTTTTTAAACATAATTTATGTGTAGATACTTCATAAACGTGATAAATATTGGACAATTGGAAAAGCATGGTTCAAAATATAAAAATTCGGATACTAATTCTTAAAAATGCAAATAAAAACGTAAACTGCCATTGTCCAGTAATGCAAATACAAAAGCGTTTTTTTCTCAAAATTATCACTTAATTGAAGTCCTTTAAAGCTACGTTTGTATTTTCTTGTTATTAAAGCATTGTTTTACAACTAAACAAAATAATGGCAAATTAGACAAATTAAATCAGAAGGATCAAAAGAAATCGAAGAAAACTAACCTGTTTTGTCACAAGCATAATTCAAAATTGTGGATATTATAGGATGTGCACTGTGATTACTTTATAGTTAAACAATTACTGAAATTGCTGAAATAAATTATTATTATTACGTCTATTTTAGCAACTATTTTTTATGTTTTTAGAAATTAAAACGTGAATATTTTTCTCATTCTAACCTCTTCATAGACGCCACAACATTTGAGAATTTGCTAAATCTGTCTTTTGCGCAGGTTTGTTGCGCACAGCAGTTCTCAAATGCGTAGTCTGCTCTTCGAATGAGAAAACAGTAATCCCGCCAACTCTAACTGTCAACGATGTTGTTTTGGTAGTTTTTGAAGTACTTTGGTAAATAAACATCTCTTTAATTTTCTAAAATATATATCAAAGTCGTCCTGAATCTACTTAACATGAGTTACTGTAAAAATTCTCATTAAATTCAATAAAAACGTCGATGTAAAAATATTTGAAAATTTTAGGTTAGAATTTTTTGTAACTTAATTATCCTAATTATTATTAGAGTTAACATAATTAACACACACTCTAAGTTGTAAAATAAAATATATAGTAATTACCCATTATATAAATATATATATATATATATGTGTAGAATCCCGTTTATAATTATTGTAAAATTCAAAGTGCTGAAAACAATTTTTTAAAAATTAAAAGCACTTTTAATGTTTACACAGATTGAAATGTCAAAAAAGCTTTAATTCTATGTAGAAAAGACTTTTTAGATAGATCTATAATGCCATGTTCTTTAAAATTGAAAGCAATAACCAAATAAAAAATTCTTAACTAAATTTGAAATTAACCAAAGTTAATTTTTAAAACAGAATCGAAACATTGTAAAAGTACAATATGGGCGATAAAACAGATAATTTTTCATGGGCACGAAAACTGGGATTTCCACCTTCAGGATGCACAGATTCGAATCTGTAAGTTAATAAACAATTTATACACAAAATAATTCAGGAGCTTCAATTTAGAAAGCACTCTTTTTTTAATAGATTGAACAAAGGTATAATTGGACTTCTTTGGGATGATTCCTCTAAACTTCTTGGTCACCCTAAAGATGTAATGGAAGCTAGAAAAAATATCTTGCTTTATAAATTAACAAATAATTTGGAAGATCCTCGCATAAATTATGTTAAAAATACAGATCGACTAAAAACTGAAAAAACTCACTTGAATGATCGGATAAAGGTTTTGGAAGAGAAATATAAGGACCAGGAAATAAAAACTATAAAGAAAGGTTTAAAAAAAATAATTTAATGCAGGGGTTTATATCTGCTTTAAAATATTAATTACTTATTTCATCAAAGATGTATTTATAAATTAATGCCACTATTTCTGTAAATTTTTTTTAAGAGAATGAACTGCGGCTAATAAAACACAATAAAGAGTCGCCCGATCTAAAAAAGGAATTGTTCAAAATGAAGACTGAGCAAATTCAGGAAATCCTTAAAGATAGCAAAACAATGTTAGATATATGCAGTTATTTAATGCCAGCAACTAATAAAGATATATCACAAAAGGATATGCGCGAGTGTTTGGATTTGATGAACAATATTCGCTCCGGTATAAACAAAAAACAGGTTGACCATTTAATTTAATCCTGAAAACATTTGTTTTCGTATGAAAAAAGTGCTTTCTGAAAATTAAAGTCTTATCTTGTATCTGTAATCTTATTATTTCAGATCATCAACAAAATATCACAGATTCTTGGCTCTATCCATATTCCAACATTGTGGTCGCTTTTGCTAGAAAACCAATCTCAGGACATGGAGAGTTTAATTAAATTAGGAAAGAAGGAAATGTCTGAGTTCAAAAATACAGTTGGAGAAGATATTGATGTCGGTTTAGCGAAGGCTTGTGGTGAGCACATAAAATTAGTATCCATGCAGTTATTGGAAATTGCAAAGATTTCGCAGAATGAAAAAATTCTTATGGACTGCATTGAGAAAATTGAGGTAAAGTAGTTTAAAAAAAAAAGTAAAATTCTTAAGAAAACTAATTTTATTGTTGAGTTTCTTTTCTTAGATGGCCGAACCGAACGTTAATGAATGGATGGAATTTGCTCTTGAAGTTCGAATGTTTGAAGTTGAACAAAATGAACTGCAAAAAGAAACAGATCAAATTTTAAGTAGTATCCTTGATCAAGATAAATTTGAATCTGAACTTGCAGAACTTTCCTCGAGATTAGAAAGTCTTGGTTCAGAGAAGGTGACTTTTTTACAAATAGTTAATGATTAAATGTAAACTTAAGTTGGCATAACTTTAAATTTTCTTGCAGCAAAAGTTAATACAAGATGTGCAAAAGTCTTTGGGATTTTTAAAAGGTATTCGTTACCAAGCAGTAGAGACTAGAGAAAAGCAATTAGTTCATCTTCAGACAATTGAAATTTTGCGGTCCGATGTTCAGGAAGCTAATTTTTATCAGTGGCAAAACGTAGATCCTTGCACAGAGTTGCGAATCTTTTACAGGGATTTGGATATGGAAGCCTTAAGGCAAATTACTCTAAAAAAAGAAGTAGTAGAACAGAGGTATGCATCTTAATTTATTGTCCTCGATAATTAATTATCATTTATTAAATTAATTAACCATATTAAATCGAAATTACCTTTTTTATTTTTTTCTCAGACACCTGAAAAACAGCTTTAATCAAGCGTGGATTCATCTGTCAGGCAAAATATTCCACAAATTGCCAAACCATTTTTTGATGCTAAAAATACCATTTATTTATTTATTGGAGTGCTACAACGCTTTATATCTAAACGCTTTATTGAAACGGGTCGAAAATCCGGAACCTATCAAGTTGCCAATCGATTGTCGACAATGGGATAGTTTGAGATTGGAAACTGTTATCAAGAGTATTATGGAATTACTGCATCGCGTGAATTTAACATGTAAAAAGTCTCAGGAACATGTGAATGCGTTTGAACACATACTCGATTTGTGGTAAGTACTATTTCAGTATTTAAATTTATAATTAATGAAGAATTATGTATTATCTAGAATCAGAGTTAATTATCGGAATTTTAAATATTAATGAATAGTATATTGTGCGACAAGTGCGGAAAGTAGGCAGTTCTAGAACGAGTGTCACGGAAATTTCCGTAACAATAGTCTATTGTCACGGAAATTTTTTCGTAAAAATCACCTATTGCCACGGAAAAATTTCCGTAAGAATAACGTATGGTTACGGAAATTTCCGTAACAATAGTATATTATCACGGAAAAATTTTCGTAAGAATAACCTATTGTCACGGAAAATTTCCGTAACAATAGGATATTGTCACGGAAAATTTCCGTAACAATAGGCTATTGTCACGGAAAATTTTCCGTAAGAATAACCTATTGTCACGGAAAACTTTCCGTAAGAATAAACTATTGCCACGGAAATTTCCGTAACAATATTCTATTGTCAGGGAAAAATGTCCGTAAAAATAACCTATTGTCACGGAAATTTCTGTAACAATAGTCTACTGTCGCGGAAAAATTTCCGTAAGAATAACATATTGTTACGGAAATTTCCATAAAAATAGCCTATTTTCACGAAAAGCTTTCCGTAAGAAAATGATATTTAGATTGATTTCACGTTTGCGGGCTGATTGCGGGTTTGATGACCCGCATCTATTTTGCACATTCCTAAAAAATTACAAGCAAAAAGAAACAATATGTGCTAGTTCCCTTACAAAATAATAGAAAAAGTATAATATTAAAAACACTTTCCCACGTCGCTTCATAATTGTCAACTTTCCGTACGCTAAACATATATACGTTTATAGTCGTACATACCGTGCACGAGTCACAAAAAAATCTTTACACTGGTTTGCGAGAAATATAATTTTTGATATCTTTTATAAATTTTAAAAACAGAGACTTACCAAAAAGACTTTGTTACCGTTCACGAAATAATAAACTTCGGGGGAAAATGGTTCTTAGTCACCCAAAAAAAAAAGATTATATGATTAATTTTTTAGGAATCATCAATCTTTTGAGAGTGCCTTTGGGGTTTTGGATGAAACCGCTGTATATGGAGCAACATTAAAAGAATGGCAGCAACGTTACAGTGTGGTGATGTACATGTTGAAAAAATCAAACAAAGTCTCTCTTTCATTCCAACCTTACAATTTTGATAATCACTAAGAAAATATTTAGTTTTCGACCGAAATTTGTACATAAATCGTTTTTCTATTTTTGTATTATGTGTATAAAAAATTTTAAACTGAAATTAAATTTAAAACAAGCATTTACAATAATTCTTTTCAGTTTATTCTAAATAATAGTCAACTACACTCATCGCTGGATTTCGAGCCGGGCTCGGGGGTAGACGGCCTTAAATTCAATGCTATTAAAATCCAGTGTGAACCGGATTTAAAGTAAAGAGCGAGCACTCTCATCTCAACACTCAGGACCGCGTATATAGTCTCTGAACGTACAAAAGTAAATGCGCAAAGAGTCGCGATGTAAACAACTTCTGGCGGCCCTGACTGCCCGAACCAGTGGAGCGTTCACGACCATGAAGCCGGACCGAAATCCAGCGATGAGTGTAGATAGAATAATAAATTAACTTTTCTAACAATTTGAAATTACCGCGCAAAAGTGACGTATACGCTGATTGGCTGAGATACTTGAATGAGAGCCACTGGTAGTTTTTTTTGGTGGAAAATGCATCATGGCTACCTTCACGTTTCACAAGTTCAGAGGAGATGATGTGTTGAGGGTTTAAAGTAAAAATTATTAATTATTGAGCCTGTAATCTAATCGAGATTGAATATTCAAGTGCCGGATAAATCCTCGATCAAAATCGAGTGTGATTCTTTCTTTTGATCGAGCAGATCGTCTCGTACCTGAAGGTATGTTTTGACAGATTGCTTTCTGTTCTTTGCTTGAATACGTGTTCAACATCTCGATAAGAAGTCGCTTAGGCTGTGCAGTAGAATTAAACAATCTCTGATTTCTTTTTTTGTGTTTGCACAAAGAATTTGATTGTACAAGTCTTCAAATTAAACCTAACCTCTTTAATGACGTTTGTCAGGGTCACGGTGACTGCACTATCGACTTTTCATCATATTTCGATAGTTTTTACAATTATTTTAGTTTTTTGTATACAAATTTCCATGTTTAAATCAATTTTAACCTTGTATTTGCTTTTTGAATTTCATTTTGCAAAAGCTTTGTTGAAATAAAGGGAAGACAAAATTTATATCCTTGTTTTTTTTTTTTTGTTTACGTTTGAGTGTAAATTATTCTGACTTAATTCTTCTGTCATGGTTCAGTAGTAAGAGAAACAGTAAACCTTTTTGCGTTATAATCTCCACTTTTCTATAGAGAATTTTACCGTTCTGGTGTAACAAGACAATATTCTTTAATATCAGATCTTAATATTGGGAAAATTTATTTAATAAATAAGACCGAGGGATTAACCACTACTGAATTCAGGTGTACATTTGTTCCTGAATTCTATTGAAATCTTTTCAATTCTTTTGATTTCACCTCTTATTCTTTGAATTCGCTTTGTATTCTGTGAATTCTTTTGAATTCATCTTGTATTCTTTGAATTCACTTTGTATTCTTTAAATTCGTTTTAATTCACCTTTTTTCTTTTGAATTCTATATATCTAATAAATAAATAAATTCACTTTAAATGCTTTGCATTCTTTTGAATTGTTATGAATTCTTTGAATTCGTTGAAGCCACTTTCAATTCTTTGAATTCTTATGAATTTGAATCCGTTTTGTATTCTTTTTTATTCACTTTGAATGCTTTAAATTCTTTTGAATTCACTTTGAATTCTTTTGTATTTTGTTTAATTCTTCTGAATTCACTTTGAAATCTTTTGAATTGGAAACATTTTTTTATACATGTAAATATTTTATCAGTTTTGAAAAAAATACCAATCGATACAATTTTTTTCAGGAATTTATTACACGAATAGCAAATAAGGGTGTTTTTATTAATTTTCAGCCAAAGATGGTTAAACTTTATGCTTTAACGATTTTATACAAAGGGCCAACATCAGCGGCTGCCCTAAAATCTGCCTATGAAGTAGACTCTTTCTCGTATTTTCAAAGAGGCAGCGTCAAAGAGTTTATGGCATTTGTCAGTAAAACCATAACAGAAAGGACGCAAATCGCTGCGAGGCAAAGCGTAAAGGAAGGAGGTAAAATCGATATCTTTCTTCCCACTCTAAAATTCCCAAGTCATGTTTGCTAAAACAATTTTCTTATCTTTTACATCAGAAGCAGAGTACCTTTAAGAATCTTCTGAGAAAATACCAATTACTCATCAGCTTTATGAACCTAATTTAAAATCAATTAACCTAAAGTTTTGATAATTAGACTTTGATACTGTTCTAGAAAAATATGAGTTTTTCTGACAGAGTGGTACTAAGTCACCTAACAATAAACAATTTTGATTTTTCTTTTTTAAATTTTCAGAATACATGTGTCATGTTTACGTAAGAGGAGATAGCCTCGCAGGAGTTCTTATATCTGACCACGAGTATCCAAACAGAGTTTCTCACACTTTAATCACAAAAGTATTAGATGAATTTGCCGCGAGGTATCCGCCCAACACGTGGCCTTCGTTAAACGAATCCACGGTTGATTTTCAACAAAGTAACGTCTATCTAGCGAAGTATCAGAATCCCAGAGAAGCAGACGCTCTCACAAAAATGCAGAATGATTTGGACGAAACAAAAATCATCCTGGTAGCGAAAATTTTCATAAAATTTATTTTAAATCCTGTTAAATACTCAACTCCGTTACACTTGGTATTTCATTATTTTCTTTACGATTTCAGCACAACACTTTGGAGGCAGTTTTGCAAAGGGGAGAAAAACTGGACGACTTGGTTTCAAAGTCAGAGGGCCTCAGTGTTCAGTCGAAAGCCTTTTACAAAACAGCCCGTAAGACTAATTCCTGCTGCAGTTTAACAGCTTAGAAAATGTATCCAATCGTAATAATCCTCATTAACATTGTGTCACTCTCAACGTGCAAGAAAGTATAATTCAGAGAATCTGATGACAGTATCGGTCGATTCGAGTTGACCCTTGACTAAAGAAAGTCATCGGTTTAATTCTTCGATATTTTTACAAGTTGCGACGAGCTTCTGTGAATGTGACATTTGTTTAAGATGAACCAAAGAATCATCTTTTAAAATGATTTCAGAATCGTTTGGGAAAGAGTCTTTGTGTACTTTAGAAAATCTGGCAGTGCCAAAACTGGATATGATATGGTTTTATAATCAGTCTATCGCGAGCACTTGTTGTGTAAATAGATTTTTTAGCCCTGCTTTGTCCGATTAGTTTCTTAGATCTATGTAAAAGAGATATTCACTGCCAGTTCCGTAATGAAAGAGGAAAATATCTAATTTTTATGAATTGAATCCATCATTCTCACGGTGAAACATTTGTGCAAGGAAACGGCCCTAATCACATTCCGAAATCATATTATTAAATTAGAATTCATGAATCATTGTACTCCTTTACGTTTCTACTGATTCTGCAGTCTGCGAATCCTTTTCCAGTATTTCCGTGGGTACAAAAGGGTTTAAAGTGTTTTGTACTTCAATAGTAAAATCACAAGTTAAAGTCTTGACAGAATTTCTTAAAGAGTTGTTGCAACAACTCGCACAAATAGCGAAGGTTACAAATATTAGGAATCTGCAAGGCTCTGAGAAATGATTTAATTTTTGACAAAAAAGACCATGTTAAACGTTACGTGTTATATATTATCGGTGTTTGTGTCAACTGACGATTTAAAAGTGAAAAAAAAAAAGAAAATATTTACTCCGAAAAAGTACCAAGTCTGGTTAAAGTCTGAAATTAAAAAAAAAACTGGATGTATTTAAAGAAATATGAATGATAATACATGTACAATTATACAAATCTTTATAATTATAAAATTGGAGAAGATGTTGACCTGCTTCTGATATATAATTTAAATATACCAATCTCTTTAAAAGTGTTGCAAATTCAATCTGTTCTTTTAATTAAACCTTTTGCTATTTAATTTAAAAAAAGTATTTCAAATTTAATTATACATAATTGTATTTTAAAATCAAAAGCCTTTTTTAATTTATATATTTTTAATATAGACCTAATTACAGGATGTTCAACGAATTAATTTTAAAAAGCACACACTTTACTGAACTATTGATAACATCTTTTTTTCAAAGCCTTTGAATGGCATGTAAGTTGAATCCCAAACTTGACGAGGAGCAAACTGAAAAAGTACAAAGTTTTAATACCGTCTCTATTTCATTTAAACAAGTTAAAGATGTTTCTAAAGTTACCTCTTTCAGCACTTCGTATCTTTTTGCCATATCGTCCGCTGATACTATCAATTCTGTCGCAATCATTTGCTCTACTGCTAAATAGATCAACAAATCCAATTCTTCCTCACAGTATTTTCTTCTTCGCATCGTCCACATGACATTCGCCTGCAAGTCCCAGTCGGAAAATTTTTTAGTATCCTCTTCGAAATTCAGGGTTTCGATATCTTCGACAATTACTTCGAAATCTCCACCATCAGAGTAATCGTAAATTAAAATGTGAGCGTGTTCATTCATTTGTTTTAGGTAGTCAAACTTGTAATTCTTTTCAAGGTCAGTCAGGAATTTTTCACTCAGCAGTTTCGACTCGCCTGGGATATTCCGCTCCTTGATTTTTTGCTGCAATCACAAGAAAGATTAAACTGATACTGAATTTTTATAATTTAAAATTGCTTTAAAGACAAATTATCAATTACCTGAACACCCCGGACTGGTACATCCAGATAAACAATTAAGTGAGGTCTCATAAGTTCGTGAAGAGACTGATCAATCATGATGTTAAACGATTTGAATGCATTAGGAGACATTAATCCATTGTCGTGCAAAGCTTTGGCGAAACACATGTCTGACCAAGGACTCCTTTCTGTAACAACACCCTGCCCCGTGGATAGAACGTGGGCCAAGATCTGAATGAATTTCTGGAATCTTAATTGATAAAAAAGAAATTCCGCGACTGCCACGTTTCGAAGGCTTGGATTTTTGAAGACAGTTTCGAGGTCTATTGTCCAGCAGGACTCGGGAAGTTTGTCGTTCAGGGATCTTAAATCGAAATCATATTCGTGCAAATAATGATCTTCCATGACTGACTGAGGCACGTACAACATGTCCAGCTCTTGAGCTAAATTTCTACAGACATCGCCCTTTCCTACGGCTGGTGGACCATCTACGACGATGATTTTGGTATTGTCATCGAATCTAAATACTGTGTCGTCAAACAATTGGGACCAGATGCCAAATCTCTTCTCCTTGTAGGGAAATGGCGCCGGACGAGGAGGTCGGTCCTTTCGAACCTCTCGGGTACTAATCCAGGCGACCTGGATTTTCGGTACATTATTCGTGGACGTTAACTGAAAATAAAGTTGTTTTCTTGGATAAAAATGAAAATTCACTGGGAAATTAAGATTTCGAATTTAGAAGCTATCGAAAACCAAAATAAATAACGATAGGTAACAAATAACTGTCTGAAAAAAAGAATAAAATGTGTAAACATTTTTATATTTGTACACAGATAAAAAAATTTCACTTCTTACAAACCAAATTGTGTAATTAACCAACTTTACACAAAAAGTTCAATTCCCTAAAATCCAATTTTTGTCTCATTAGAGACACATAATGTGAACATGCAAGCTGTTACTACAAGATTTTAACAAGTTGAATTCAATTTATACTTTCTCATTAGGGAAACATTTTTTAGGAATCTAAGGGTTGACTTTTTAAAAAATTATATTTTTTCAAAAATATTTGACCAAAAATTGACTATAATAAAATCCTTTTGTTATTTCTCAAGTTTCTTTTGGGATGAAAGAGGAGTAATGGTATTGATATTGAATATTGATATTGAAATATTGATAAATATTAAATATTGACCCCAATGTGGGTCTTCTTCATGGTAAAAACATCCTATGTCAAAATATAAATAGATAAGAAAATGTGCGCACAGT
>JBAGKK010253185.1:0-21070 GCA_037177015.1 Euceroptres primus | reverse complement strand
TATATAATTAAGTAGGCGCCACAATAACAAAAAATTAATAGCATTTTTCATTCTGTTTCTCAATTGAGGTAAATTAATTTTTTTCTTTGAAAGTCTGCTGTGTCCAAACAAAAGATTTCTCGGATTTTCAAAAAGTTATTCAGTAAAAAATTGTAATTAACAAGAAATGATGTCATTTTTGAAAGAATTTTGGATTAGTTGTAGATAATTAATTAAAATGACATTTTGTATCTGTTAAATCAACTTTCGATTAATTGTTTGGTATTGTGCGTCACTTGGACTGTGACGCAAAATGCATTGTCACTTTATTGTGATTCATATGTATAGTTAGTGACGCAAAATGTTAAGCCAAAATTGAAGAAAGTTTTAGCCTTTATATATTGTCTGAATTTCAAACACTCGGTTCACGAAAAAAAGATCCAAAAAATTCTATTTTTACAGGATTTTTATAAGGCAATCAAAATGAAAATTTTTATCCTTTCCATATTAAGAAGATTCAGAATTGTAGATTTCCAATTTCCAATTTAAAGGAATTGAATTTTTAATCTAAAATATTTCAACCCAAAGATATTTCGTTAGACCATATTTTTCAATGAATAAGGAATACGCTGTAGGGTGTCACATGAAATCCCGATTTTTCGATTTTTCAAAACCTTGGAACGGAAATTTCTTTCTTGTTGGGAAAAAGTTATTTTGTATTTTTTTCAGATTTTTAAAAAATTGTTTAGAGCTCGCTAAAATTGCTTTTCTGTCGGAAACGTAACCTCAAGGGTTACATTTTTTTTTCTCACAACCCCTCAAGGGTTACTCAATTTTTATTTTCTGCAGTTTTAAATTTTTCATCAAAATCAAAGGTAATATTTCTTCATAGAGGTGTGCAAATACTCTCAAATTTTTTACATAATGAAAAAAAATTTTTAAATGAGTGCTTAACATCCTTAAAGCATCGATTTTGGGATAAATTTACGTTTTGGGGGTCAAAACCGACCATGCAAATTTTCTTAAATATTTGATACAGAAAATATTTATAATGTAATTGACAAGAAATTCCTGACCCATAATCAACAGTTAAACTCAATTAACTTAACAAACGAAAAGTTTTTTAATTAAAAATTTCTTAAACATTAATAAAATTTTGAACGTTGAGTTTGTGGCTTTGAGGTCAAGAAATGATGAATGCAGTTCTACTGTCATCAAATGTTTTCACCTCGTGTATGGGCCCTCATCAGTGATTTATTCTATAATATTACTTAATTATATTGTATATTTGGTTTATTTTGGTGCGGTTTTCATACACATCTTTTGTACTTATTTTAACAGAGTAATTTCTAGAGTAATGACTTAAAATGAAAAATTGTATGATCCCAAAGCCACAAACACAACGATCAGAATTTAACGGAGGTTCGCAAAAAAGTCAATTTAATATTAATAAAATCGCCTAAATTTTGAAAATAGTAAGGGTGTTCATTGAGAAAAATACCTTTTAGTTGAAAAAACTCCATATAAATATATACACTAGGAACCGTTTCAATAATCGTGTAGTTTGTTAATTTTAACAACACAACTTTTCTTCTGTCGGCAACTTCTCGTAGGTATTTGTATCTATTAATATAGATTTTTTATTAACTACAAAATTATATTCTCAATTAAGACTCTTATTATTTTCAAAATTTGGCAATTTTATATTAATTTTAAGATATTTTTAATTTAAAAACGTGTTATTTACTAATTTAATTGAGTTTAATTGAACCAGGGAAAACCAAACGGTCCTAAGTCGATTTAACCTAATTTTACAGGAGATACGAAAAACCTTCCCAAATCTACAATTTACAACAAATTGAGTCCAATTTTTGTATAGTGATACATTGTATAGTGATTGTATAGTATGTATAGTGTGATGGACTAATCTAATGGTCATTATATCTAAAAATTGATGGTCCAACGTATGAATTTTATAATTCAATGAAAATGCCGGTGGACTTAAGACCGATTTTCTTTCCCTGGAATTATATGTAAAAAAAAGATAACAAATCGCTCCAGAAACGACTTAAAATGAATATTTCTATTCATTATAATATCATCAAATAGCAACAAACTATGGTCAAAACTTTATTTTTGATTTTAATTTTAATTATTTTCTTTATAACTTTTTTATTTGTCAAAAGGTTATATATCAAACATGAAATTAAAACAAAAACAATTGAAACAATTGAATACTTACGATTTAATTTAAATACTTTGATTTTCCAAAATATTATGGCATTTTTAAATAGCTAATTTATGCAAAACATAGCAAAACTTAATTTTATTCATTGAAATAGGCGTAAAAAATAATGAAAAAAGGGGGTGTCAATAACTCAATTTCATCAAAAAGTGGATTCAGGACCGTTTGGTTTTCCCTGGCCCAATTGTTGACCATGGTACAGGAATTTCTTGTCAATTACGTTATAAATATTCCCTGTATCATTTTTTTTAATTTTAGGGTTTCTTATGATCCCCAAAACTTAAATTTATCCCAAAATCGATGCTTTAAGGAAATTAAATACACATTTAAAAATTTGTGTTCGTTGAGACAAAAATTTGGGAATATTTGCACACCTCCTTGAAGAAATATTATACTGTAAAAAATCCTAAAATAAAATCACATTTCGCGATGTAAAATTTTATCATGATAAACCATAGTAATTTTACAGATTTTTTATAAATTTCCTGATTACTAATGGATTTTCACAAAAATCCTGGAAATTCCCAAGAAAAATGTAAAATTACAATAGGAATCATTGACCATTTAGATACCAATGATTATTAAGGGAAAGTTACATTAGGATCCAATGGTAAATTTACCTTGGGAATCATGGTAAATTTACCCCGATGTCGTGGACATTAGTCGGAGAAAATTCACTGATCTATATGGAAAATTACATTGATTCCTAGGTGAAATTTACAATTTTTTGGAGAAATTCCCTTTAGTAATCATTGGTACATTTATGTCCTATGATTTTTAATGTAATATAACTTTAAGATTTTTTACAGTGTACCTTTAGTTTTGATGAAAAGTTTAAAACTAGAAAATAAAAATTATTATATCCTAAATGTCACGTTTCCGACCAAAAAAACAACTTTAGCGACCTCTAAACAATTTTTTTTAATCGGAAAAGAATACAGAATAACTTTCCCTTCATTAGAAAGAGATTTCCGCTTCAAGGTTTTGGAAAATCGAAAAATTGGAATTTTGGGGCGACACCCTAACCCTGGACTGGCATGGAAATCTAGTCAGTATTTTTATAATCACATTCATAAGTAAAAGAAGAAAGAAATGTATAAATTTCCAAGTTTTTGATCTTGAATGTCATATTAGAGTGATTGTCTAAAATTTAGTTCTGATTGCCTCTTGAATTGGATTCGTTATTACAAGGAAATTGACAAACAGAGTCATTAGTGTCAGTAGTTGGGCATAGTGATTAAGGACGTGGATGATAGTCTTTAGACCTTGAATAATCATTTCTAAGGAAGTCTTGTAAATTTAAAGAGGTACAGGTCAATACAAAATAAAATTCTGACGTAATGTCCTCTAAATCGTGAAAGACGAGACGCTACACGAAGACGATAATGGACGATAAGGAGCAATAACGAAGACTAGTATGCTGATGAAAAATGTCTAGAGTTATATCACCGAAAACCCTGTTCTTACATTCACTTCTCCTTCACATGTACCTCCTTCACATTTTGATATTTTCGAACTAGAATCAAACGAGTTTATGGGTGAAAATAAAAAAATCGTCAATATTCATCTGATAATTTTTGTTGGAAAAAATATTTCAAATTTGATTAAAGCACGTTTTTCTGTTAGTATGCATCAGAAATATGACGAAAATACTAGAGAACAAGGTTAAGAAACGTATTTAGAATTTATTTATGGTCTTTCTTAGCCTTTTTAACCAACGTTATATTTCACAATCTCCAACCCTTAAAATCCATGAATGGACTATAGAGAACGAATTAAATATATATTTCAACATTGATTGTAAATCAATGATATTGTAATCACATTAAATAATAAATAATATGAAGTTTCTGAAAAGAATCTTTTTCTATTTTCGTTAACCTATTTGAAAATTATTATTCTTTTCAAACAAAACGACTAACTTCATTCAAGATATCAAAAATGGCCGTAGGACATGATGACAATAAATCAATGAAAAGGAATTATTTTTTAAAGGTTAAGGTCCTTAATATAAATTAGTTTAAATTGCGAGTTTGTAAGAACAAATAAGTTTTTATGGGCAATATTTTCACGTATAACTTACCTTATAAAAAGTGCATTTATCTGGAAAAAATGCTGGACACGATGACATTACAAAGATGTAAAGTTTTCGAAATTTTGTGAAATTTGTTAACTGCTGATTTTATTTACATTTTTGGTAGATTTTCACATAAGTATATTGTAAAATTTACGTCAAAATTCACTTGTTTTATGGTTTAAATGTGTAAATATACTATTATCATTAAAAAATCCGACGAAATGTGTCTCTGGACACGATGACCAAAACTGAAATTCAAATCTGAGGACACATGAAAAGTTATTCGTTTCTCGAAATTGAAATTAATCAAACGATTATTAACTTCTTTCTTATCTTTAGGAGCAATAGAGAAAAGGTGTGTCCAAGAAAAGCATCCAATTTTACTTTAAAAGACTGCAAAAGGTTTTCGAATGCTTATAAATATAATCAGGGACAAGGGACACGATGACATTTTCAGATATTTGAAAGATTTTACGTGTATTTTAGTAATATACGGATAAATGTAAGCAAAGGACATTGTAGTGGGGCTCGTGTGCTAAATATATTATGCAACATGTGCGTAAAATGCGGTTTTTCACACGCGATCACCACAAGTGGGTAAAACCGTACGCACGAGTTGCATACGATATTTTTTGACACAGTGTGCATAAAATGCGTTTTTACACACCCATATTAGTGCGTAAAATGGCTTATGACACACCCAATAATATGGGTGTGTTAAAACGCATTTTACGCACACTGTGTTAAAAAATCCTTATATTTAAAACAGAATATTTTTAAGAATAAGAGCGTAATTTTCTCGGGACATATTTTTGTCGACTTTTTTAATTTCACCCTTATACCACCAAATATTGATAAAAAAGAAATAACATAATAATTATAAAATGTAGTTTACGTTTCGTAAAAAGATTTAGTGTAATTTCTTATTTCCTATTTCCTACCCTCGACTCTAACCGTGGAAAAGTGAGCGTAAATGAAAATTCCTCTAAGTTGTCATAGAATTATTTTCTCGTTTTGCTTTCACCGTCACCAGTGATCGTAATATTCCTTGATGTTGATAACTGTAAAATTTATCTGCACTTAAATTTTATATAGGTACTCATCATTACTTCATCTCCAAGCAATGATGATTTTTTTAATCAAATTTTTTAGGAAAATAATTACTGCTATTGGTACCTATTACACGAATTTTATCTTTCAAGAAAATGAATGTTCGAGAAATTTTTAATGGAAATAGGAAAGAACGTTGTAAAAGAAGCCAGCGTCTTCTGAGATGATGAATTTCTTGCAGACATTGAGGTTTTGGTGCGGTTTTGTGGTTTTTCGGCATGAATCTGTGTGAGGCTAATTATTATGATACGGTTACGCGAAGAGATTCTAGAATATAATTTAAAATATGCTAAAGTGCGTATTAGCTTATTATAGTGAACGTAAGAACAAGTCTTGGTACTTAGTGGTCTTGCGAGATGAGAATACTAATTTCATGAGAATCAACTGATTTGTCCCATTTGACTGATGCTACTCTTTTCGATTATATTAATTACTTCAGAAATATTTATCCAATATGTTTTTCATCCATTTTATAATATTGCAAATTTTGATTTAAATTGTTATTTTAAACTATTTAACAATAATAATGTCTTTCCAACAAGAGCTTTCAAACTTGGATCATTCCAAATTAAATACTTTTACGCAACACATGCGTGTTATGGGCGCTTTACGCCACCTATTTTGCGAGTGGTAAGTTCCCGTTTACCGACCGGTGAAATAAGTCTGTGGTGGGGGCACGCTTTATTTCTCTAGGGGAATAAAGTAACTTTGTTTCTCTAGGGAAATAAAGTAACTTTATTTCTCTAAAAACAGGGCTATAAAGCATCCAGCAATCACGTAGAGTATAGGAAGTGCTGTCATCTCTATGTCTACTCGCCAAGTCCCTTGTCACGCTTTATAATCTTACTTTTATTCCGCCAATACGCTTCGCGCTCGCGTACGACTCGTCCTGCAAACATCACGCTCGGTTATAAAGACACACATACAGCCCTTGGTGCACAATGTACTATTAAACTGGACCTATCAAAATTGAAAGCATCCTTTGAATATTTCACAAATACTCTTGTATATTATTCTAATTTATATAATTCTAATCTAATTAATCTTTGCCTGTCGTTAAAAAACATTAATTAAATAAAGGCTAAGCTGGCTGATCGGTTAGCAACAGACAAGAAGTAGCAAACATGTACTTAAATACCTACAGTCTGAAGATAGGAGAGGACAAATCGAAGACTTTCCCTGTATGGAAGTGCCTGATCAGGATCAGCGAGATAATAAGATTGCAGTTTATTTATAGAAAAGACTGAGTCAACGGTAGCGAGGAGTCGGTAACCGGCAACCCCGGATTTTAATCACACAATTAATTATCCGCTTTAAGGCTTTAAGACCTGACTGGATCCTTCGTCGAACCAGTTTTCTGGGAGTCATCAGATAACTTGCGGCGGAACGTCCTAGGTGCCTCGGCTCGCGGGTTCAACCCGGTGATAAAACCACTTTGCCTCGAGTCAGCTTCCGATTTATTCTCGTCCCTTCTAATTTGCAAGAACGTTGATCCCCAGTGAAAGGAAAATGAGAACGACCCATTTTTTTTATAATAATTTTTGACGCTTTTCACTACAAGAAATTGCTATTAGAATTTGTACAAACATCATTATAGACAGAAGATAAATATTAGATAAAATGATGAGAATTTAAAAAAACGACTCAAATATATTAATTACGCATAATTAATTGAGGACATGAGAGTGTCAACTCGGTAAAGACCAAAAATGGAATATTACAGGATGAATAAAAAATTTCCAGTCTTTTAGAGCTTTATTGTATAAATTATATTATGTGAAAGTCAAATGACGAGGAAAATTTTTCTACAATATGAAATATAAATAAAAATACAAAATAAAATATTTGAAACAGTGAATAAGCGAATTTCGAAAAAATTAAATGCTTCTTATTTGAAATGGTCCACATTTGTAAAGGCTCAAATTTGAATGCTTGTAAATCTTTAATTGCAAAATGGATAATGCCCTTCAAGCAAATGTGCTAATCGAGTTCAGTGCACTTTTTAGCATAGCACGTGCATTGCAGATTTTAATAATCTTAAAGAGCTTATTTCACACCTATAGGCGCTCGTTACTCTGACTGTCAAGACAGGTTTGACAACAGTGAATGTAAACTTGTTATTTAATTTGCACTGAGTTACTGCTTAGATAAAATATCGAGTAGATAGGTGCCTAGTTATACAAAGCTACAACTCTTTTTATTAATAAGAAAGAACCCACATGCATTCGATGATGGTGATTCACAATGGGCGAGATACCTATTTCCTTTTGCAAATTGTCTATCGAGGCACAGCTGCCTTTCGCATATAGAAATAAAAAAAAATCCTAACAAAGGAAACGAGCAAATTTTTTTTTGTTGAAAAAGTGACAGTGATTTCTGATTCTTACGGAATCAGTAATGGCGGAATAAAAGTAAGGTTATAAAGCGTGACAAGGGACTTGGATTTTATAAAATTAAAATTGAAATCTGTATTGTGCTTCGGATTTCTAAAGCAAATTATTTTGAGAATTTTCTGCATATCAAAAAAACTCAATTATAAATTCCTTTGCATGTTTAATAAAAAAATTCATTATTTACATACTTTTGAAAATTTACTGTCACTAGTTGTTTTTAATCCAATAAACTTTAAGGATATTTACCCGTACAGGGAAACTCAAAATTAATCAATCTTTATCTTGGATTAAAAAATTAACAAAAAAGAGCCTTTTATTAATTCCAACGAATTTTAGAGGATAAATTGAAGCGATTTACGCAAAAAAATAGTTTGAGTGATAATTATTGTTTACTTAAAAGTAGTCACGGCTGCTTGCACATCTAGTTTCTCTTTTGTATGTGTTTCGGGGATGCCCCCCGGTTATTTTAAGCCAAGAAAGAAAAAAATCGTATTACGCGTTTTTGAGAAAAAAGATTTTTTCATTTTCAACAATGGAAAATCTCATTTTTCTCGAAAACGACGCAAAATATGAATAGTATTTCATAGTTCAAAATTGTTTCCATTCCTAAAAACTATAAAATTATATTCTTATCAGATTTGTATCTTGTATATTTTAACAAATTTTTCCAAAAAGATAGGAAAAATCGAAAAAAATTGACTAAAATAGCTTTTAGTTTACCGAACTTTAACATTTTAGTTTTAAAAACGTTTGTTTTTACTTTAGTAGGAATGAGAAGAACATGTTTTATGATATTAAGTTTCCTAAGCTTCAAAGTAAAGAAATAGTATATTATGCAATATGTGCGTAAAATGCGATTTTACACACGAGATCACCACGCGTGTGTAAAACCGTACGCACGAGTTGCATACGATATTTTTTGACACAGTGTGCGTAAAACGCGCTTTTATACACCCATATTAGTGCGTAAAACGGCTTATTACAGAAAAGTGAGATTTTTAATCGTTAAAAACGATATTTCTTCAATTTTAAAGATAAAACCCAATTTTTTGACACAGTATGCGTAAAATGCTTTTTTACACACCCATATTAATGCGTAAAACGGCTTATTACGCACCCACTAATATGGGTGTGTAAAAACGCATTTTACGCACTCTGTGTCAAAAAATTGGTTTTTATTTCTAAAATTGAAGAAACATTTTTTTTATTGATATCAGGTCAAGAAGGGGCTGGTAAGTTAAATTTTCTTCTTGTATTTCTTTCTAAGATGTCTTTTAGTTACTTCAGATATAGATAAGAAATCATTTAAATGTTATAACTAAAATGAATTGACTTTTATTATTGTACATTCCTATTTCTAATTCTAAAGAAATTAAAATTAGGAAGAATTCTAACCAGGAAAACAAGTATTTCGTTTAATCGTTAAAAAAATTGAAGAAATGTATTTTTTAACAAATATATATATATATATATATAACAATATAACATTTATAACAATATATATATATATATATATATATATATATATATATGAAAGGGAACAAGTTTGAACTATAAACTGCTTTTCATATTTTGCGTCGTTTTCGAGAAAAATGAGATTTTTAATTGTCAAAAATGAGAAAACTTTTTTTCTCAAAAACACGTAGTACAATTTTTTTTCCTTTTTGGCTTAAAATAACCGGGGGGCATCCCGGAAACACGTACAAAAGAGAAACTGGATGTGCAAGCACTTGTGGGTTAAACTGAATCGAGGCTAGCCGTGTAATTATTTGAATATTTGTATTTTTTCCTTCGTCTTAGACAAAAGTCGTAATTTTCATTAAATCCCAATTCTCAACGGTTCATTTTTTTCTTAAAAAATCCTTTACAGTTCTATTTGTTACATTTTTATTAAAATTTGTAATTTGGCATATTGTTTTATTTGCAGGATTCTTAACTGTATAATTTCTAAATAAAATAATTTTAATAAAAACCTACCAAATAAAACTGTAAAGGAAAATTAACTGTTGAGAATTGAAATTGAATGAAAATTAGGGCTTTTGTCTAAGACACAGGAAAAAACACAAATATCCAAATAATTATTTTTAAGTAAACAATTATGACACAAACTATTTTTTTCTCAAGTACTCTTAATTTCTTTTTTAACATTTGTTAAAAATAATTATGGACTTATTCTCCTTGATTTTATAATTCAACAGATTCATTTTGAAGTTGACTGTACGGGGAGTACATCCTTAATACTTTTCGTAGTTAGAAATGTCAAAGATGGAAGTTTTGAAATTACAAATCTCGAATATAGATACTTTAATTTTGAACTTGAGGTCCTTTTCTTTCTTATCTTTTCAATTTCTCTTGAAGGAAAATATAAACAGTTGTCCTGTTTTTTCCAGGTTTAAAACGACCTTTTCTTGTATCCGAGAAGGCCTTACTTTCTAGTTCAACGACTCGCGAGTCTCTTGAAATGCCGATGAAGAATCCTATGGCCGATCGTCCTTCCTCGCCTTTCTCGTCCTCTTTTCGACTTGGTATCGCTTACTGGAACTCGTTGCATTAGTCTCTCATTTAATCCTCATCCCTCTCTTTCCACTGAGCTTATCCTGGCATACCAGATCTATATTTAGTACCAACAAGTAATTATTATCAGCACTGCTTCGAGGCTACCACTACTGACACAGAGGCTCTTTTCTCAGGTGTGAGACACTGGGTTTACTTGTCGTCTTTCAATCCGAATTCTATCACGCTTCTTCATGCTAATTAATTCTCTAGTTTAAAAACGAAGTAATAATTATTATTATAGATATAGAAATAATATAGATATAGAATAGATATAGATATAGAAATAATAATAATTATTATTATAGAAAGAATTAATTATTATTATAGATATGTTCGAGGCTGTCATTCACGAGAATCAGCCTTTGACTGTGTATACTTACATAAGTACCTCAGCGATATGCATTTGCGGTATTACAATCGAGGACATAATATGATATACAAGCACTTACATTATTAAGTGATATATGATTTTTTAAATACCGAAAGACTTTTAATTAGTTAAGCACTTGAAATGTTTCAAAAATGTCAAAATTTGCAAAATGGGATCGTTCCCAATTGAAAAATTTATTTTGTGCATCTCATTCGTAACAAATAGCTGGTGGCAGCTGTGGGACAGTCTTCACTGTTGTTTATTTGCCACATTACGGAAAAAATCTTTTTATCCCACAGAAATTTCATAGTCTACGGTAAGAGGATTATTTCAAATAGAATTATTTCAATTATTTCTAGAATCAAATTTTTATCTTCCAAGTTGAAAAAATATCAACTTTAGATCCTTTGAAAAAATAATTTTCACCTTCTTAAATTGAAAATCAGTGATACTCTTGAGCACGGCAAATAATAAATTGCATTATTGTAATTTGTCATTAATTAAATAACTCTGCTATTCTCTTATCCAAGGTCACGTGAGTAGAGAAAGGTGCCTACCAAACCAGACAAACGAGTAGAAACAATGCTTAATGCGAAAAGTAACGCTTTTAAAAAAATCAGGGTCGGTGAGATTTATGCGGATCGCAGAAACGGAAATTATGCAGGCATTTGCGTATATAAATAACATTAATCAACATTAAACAGTAACGTACAAAGCGAATAGACAAAGAAATAAAATCAGAGCCTGTTGCATGCAACTCTTACTACCTTCCTTTTTTTCATAGTGACTCTTCAGTCATAACAACTCGTAATTTACATTCACGATCGCCTAGGATTAATAAGTTATTTACAAATTAAATGCAAAATTGATATATAAGAAATGAAGCCTTGGAATTTGGAATTTATGTTCTACTTTCGTAAAAAAACATTCGTACACCTTAATGATTTTTCGTGATTAATGAATATTTTAAAAATTTATGAATTTTTTTTAAGTTCTCCATAATTTGATGTTTTATGCGTTATTATGTGTCAGTTTTGAAAAATTAAAAATAATTTTAGCTTTGCAAGCTACTGTCTATTAATGAGTCAAGTCACGTCCTTCCATTCGTGATATTTATTGCTATTATGTAGAATTGAAAGTTCATTACTAAATAAAGTACAAGAGTAATGCATTTATCCATGAGTTGATAAAGAATCATTAATCGATGATCGACGACTATAAAAAATAAAGTTGCAATAATAAGAAAAGTTGCAGCCAGGAGTCGCTTTTTGTACAGTTTAATGGCATTTTCCACTATAAATTATGAAAAAAGTACCTTGAGGATGATTACCATAAATCCTTGTGTTAAAAGAAGTTGAAGAATTTTTACAGGGAAAGAAAAATTATATTAATTTTTTTTATTTAAAAAGAAAGAAGTTGAAGAATTTCTACAGGGAAGGAAAAATTATATTCATTTTTTTTAATTAAAAAGAAAGAAGTTGAAGAATTTCTACAGGGAAGGAAAAGTTATATTTATTTTTTTTTAATTAAGAAGAAAGAAGTTGAAGAATGTCTACAGGGAAGAAAAAATTAAGTCCCATGTTTTAAGATTATTAAATTCATAATATTATAATTTCTAATTAGGATGTTAGGTTGTCGAACAGTATCAATAATATTTAAAGAGATGTTAATTTTTGTTATTTTTTGTTCATAATTTGAAAACAAGAAATTACCCGGGCCGAGGTCGATTTTTTTTCGTCTTCAAATTGTACGGACAAAAAATGACAAAAATTAACATCTCTTTAAGTAACACTATTACAATGTAAATAAATGATAAAAATAAATTAATTTAAAAATGTTACTCTAACTTGTTTTATTTTTTTTTTCTTTCAGGCGTACATTTCCTGTGCATTAGGAGTTCACAAAGTAGGCTATGTCATGATCTGCTTTGGAGTGGTGAATGCTGGTTGTTCATTGCTTTTTGGATCGATCATGAAATTTATTGGTCGACAACCAGTTATGGCATTGGGAGCCGTTGTCCATGCATCTTTAATTGCGGTCCTTCTCACCTGGAAGCCGCATCCTGATAATCCTTATATTTTTTACACGATATCAGGACTCTGGGGCGTCGGAGATGCCGTTTGGCAAACTCAAGTCAATGGTAATTATACAAATTTTAAATAATTGAAAATATTATTTGCAATTATAAACATTACAAACTATAAAAATATTGCCTTAATTTATTTCAATCTTAGAATCTCCAATTTCCTTTATTCTTCTATCTTATGTTCAAATCACGTCACATATATGTAACAGAAACATTAATGGAATTTCCTATCAAACCAGATTTTAATCTAAAAATATATCTCAAATGCAGATTTGAATTTTTGTGTATTTGCATTTATTGAACCAGTTAGGTGGGCTTACTTGATATTTCAATTTAATTGGGATGTCCAATATCGAAAAAGAATTTCGATGGACAATGCTAGAATATATATATATATCGAGAGCACAATTTTTAACACTCGAGGCGCTAATTAATAAAACTTTTCTCAACTTTTCTACATCAAGGATATTTTTAATGATTCTACGTGGCTATTCTGCAATTTTCTTTATTTTTCTATCGTATGTTAAAACCATGTTACGTATGAGATATATACTTTATTGGAATTTTTAAATAAAAAACAGATTATAACTTCATTTTTTTGAACCTGTTAGGTGGGCTTATTTGCCATTTAAATTTAATTGAGGAAGTTCAATATCCAAAAATATTATTTTGATCGCCAGCTAGAATTTATTATGCAAACTAGAATGTACAGACTAGTAAAAAAATACAAGATTTGATTGAATTACTTTAATCATCAATATTTTTAATATTTGCAAATTATATTCTTTGTGTAAAGACTTGAAAATAGCTTATATTTTATTTCAGAGAAAATATTATTAAATATTCCTTTGTGGATGAAAAGGAATCAGAAAAAGTTAGAGTCTCTCACATGACGAATGAGCATATCAGAAATCTACCAAAAGGCGATTAGGCAAAGTAGCCTCTGTCATTTCTTTCTCCCTTGAAATCTGTGAATTAACGAGGTCGTTCCCATGCTTTTATTTTAGCTCCCTCTACTTTTTTCAACATTTTTTTGTATATATTTTCAAGGGAAAAAAGAAGCGTGTGATCGAAATGAGAATCTCGTGCTCCCCGAAACCGGATTTCAAGATCGATCAATCGCTCATAAGTGAGATCTCCCTTCAAATCCGATATGCGTTTTTTATAAACCTCCCGTGGAACGAATTTGTTTACTTCTCACCCACAAAAGCGGATGTCGATTCAATCAACAAGAACTCGTCCGATCGTATAAATGTCGTGTAGCCTTGAATAAGCCTTGAACAAGTTCAAAATGGTGATGCATCTCACGTGTGTGGATTTAAAAAAATTTAACTAGACGGAAAAAAAATTCGATGCTTTATCGAATTTTTTTGTTAGTTTAACCAAAAAATTCGATAAGCCATCGAATTTTTACATTCTCATCATCATATGAGAAGGTATTGGTTTTTTTGTTAGTTTAACCCAAAAATTCGATGAGACATGGAATTTTTTTCCTTTTAGGCATAAAAAAAATATCTCAGTTGTTTTTTTGGGGAGTTTGAAGATTCAGAAATGCACAAAAAAACTAAGTTTAAAATTTTTTTTAATGTTTTAAATTTTGAAGAAAAAAAAAATGATTTTCAAGTGAAAAGAAATATTTTCAAATGGAAATTTATAACCAATGAAGAATATAAGAACAAACTGAGTGACCAATAATTATTATTATGAATCACAAAACTTTCAATCATTATTTACTATCCTTTTTAACTTTTTTATTGTAATTGTAATCTTTGAACGAAAATGAATTTTTATGACCTGACATATAAGAAATTATTTTTAATAAAATGGTACTATTTCATTGCAGTGTAGGCTGCACCAAGTGCTGAATCACCAAACTTTTAATTATTTTGTTCTTGTTTTGCTAGGTGTAACACCTAACACGTGCACTGTACGCTCACTGGCACGTACATACATTCTGAGCATTCATGAATGCTAACAGCCATTTAGAAAGTTGCAAATCTAGCTTCGAGTGACAGGCTCCAAGTTTACCATCTCTTTAACTATTTATACACTCTAAAGTTACTTTTATCCAATTCATGACGTCCATTCTTTTTAAAAAAATTTAATCAACATTCCTGTTACCGAAATTTATAAACATCTAGAACCTTCGATGATTCTATTTCTTCCTAAAAGGGTTCGTGTCAAGTGCTAAGTCGTTTTGCAACCGTGCTAGAATTTTTCTGATTTATAATTACAATACGAGTTTTCCTTGATCAAAGGTTTCAGATGTATAACAGCTTGTTTATCAATTTCCTTACTTAAATGTTACTTATTTTATTTTTGAAAAGGAAACATTATTTTTTCTTTCAAATTAAAAGTAATATCTTATTCCTACTTAATGACCTTCCAGCGTCCTTCAGTTGGATGTCCAATGGAAAAAAGATAATTATTTTTAAGGATAAGTAGGTTTCAGAATATGTCTTTCCAGAAACTTTTTAAAAATGTCATCCTGTTCACGGCGGTTTATAGATAACTGTATCCGTATAGCAAAACAGACGTTTCCATGTCTTGTAGCCGGTTTCTGCTTGTAATTAGTCCTGGCATGGCTCGCTGTGTTCTTAGCTGACTGGATATTTATTATCTGGATTCGATAATTCCCGCTGAGTTCTTCCAAAGTCTCACGTTCTCCAACTATAAAGAACGCAATCTTCAGTATTTAATGACTACAAGCAATTAAAAATGGTTTCTGTGAACGTTAAATTTGTTAAACGTTAAAGTTTCTCATTCAATATTTCACAAATTTTTTTATCCAATAAAAAATAACAAGAAATAACAGGAAAAAACAGAATACTAAGAAGAATAACAAAAAGAATCTTCATTAAATAGAGAATTAGACGAAGTTATTAAATTCTTGAGTACCCTCAATTATATATTATACTTAAGCTTGTAATTTGTGGTCTTGCGCTATTAATGTGTTGGTTAATGAATCAAATCCATTTTCACAAAAAATTTAAGTGCTAACTTTGTTTTTCATCCTCCATGTGAAAATGGATTCCCAGCAGCTGGCAAGGACGAACGTATTTAAAACTCGAAGCAGACGAAGATACGGTATTCTGAGTATTATTCTCGAGATGGACGTTGTTCATATAGTATAGATTTTTATCTCTGTAATGAACTAGTACATCCTCCCCTCATTTCCTCTTCCACCTCTCTAATATGTTCGTATTATGTCCAGCCCAGACTTGTGCGTTATTTTATTCCTTCGCATTATGCATGTTTTTTGAATCCTCCAACACTTTACTCTATGACTGGTTGTCGTAATCATTATGGCAATTATGTACCTACTTTTCTGTTAGAAGAGACTGGTCAAGGATACTTGCTTGTTCTTTAAAAGTTTTATTTTTTTTTTCTAATTTTCATCCTCATGGTATGTGAAATGAATAGTAATTACTTTAATCTTTAGAATTTCGTTCTTCAGAGTCTAATTGGGTGCCTTACAAATTATATTACAACCTAAAAAGAAAAAGTATTAAGTTTATTTGAATTTAAGGAGCGCAGTCGTACAAACAGGCGCGGTATATAGCCTACACGAATTTATTGAATAAAAAAAATTAATCAATTCAATTTAATTAAATTCTACATCGTTAAATTCTATACAAGATGATTTTTAAAGGCCATAGTTGGGGAAGAATGGTTGGTCTGCCTTAGCAGATATTTGGTTCATATTTGAGTGGTAAATTTCTACCATTATAAGACTAATTTACCCTAAGTGACAACTTCAAAAAAAAAAAATTACACAGTTATAAAAAAATTTTGAAAAATCAAAAAATTAAATTTTCTCGAAAACGGCTGAATCAGTTCCGATGGTTCAAGTATATATTGTACAAGATATCACAGCGGTTCTACAAAAATAGAAAGTCAATGCTGACAATTAGAAAGAAATACAGAAAATTTTTGGAATTTTGAAAAAAAATTTTTTCTATGAAAGCTTTTTGGTACCGTCGCAATTTTTTTCCTATAATACACTCACACCCTCAGTAACAACATATATTTTTGCGAGCATGATCCCAATAGGACTTCACAGTTGAAAAAAAAATTATTTTGTTGGCCTCTACAAAGTATGCGATTCCATTAAAATGAGGGGTCCATTAAAACGAGTCATAAGTTAAAATTAAGAATAATTTTAATTTATATGATTTTAGCTCTTAAATGAGCATCATTCGAAATCATAGACACGCTTTTGCAAAGATTTTACTTCACATCTTGTATTTTCGAACTTTTTTGTGTGCTATTACGTACGCCACACAGAGTGACCAAAACCACTTTTTGTGGACAAAAGTCTGTCTACAAGTCAATTTTCAACGGCTTTTAATGTTTTTTTTTTTTTTCACAAGACCGTAAGGCTTCCAGATATAACGAGTCGGTGCAGAAAATTCACTTTGGCCAAACAAAAATTTTTTATTTAATAACAAAATAAACAATATTTTTTCCTAACTTTTCAGATGTACCTTTTTTTTGAGATCTTCAAATTGACTAAAAAAGAGCGTCAGTGTAATAACTATCTAGCAACAATTTCCAGTAGTTTAGAGTAATAAAAAAATTGTTTATAATATTTTAAACAAATTAATGAACAAAAGACATTTTCTCGTGATTCGCAATGATTAGTTGTTTGAAATTTATAGTTTTTATATAAAATATAAGAGAAATTAATGCCTACTTGCGATTAGTTAAGAATAGCTGCTGTTTCATAATTATTTAAACAATTTTTATGAACAAATACACAGTTTTCGTCTGTCACAATGAATAGGCTCAATTTTTTTTGCAGAATCAACCAAAAAAGTATTGCCAAAAACTCCTTGCTGTCATTTTTTCAAAATAACAACAACTGTTAATTATTTAAACAATATTTAAAAACAAATTCACATTTTCAACATTATTCAACAAATAGGTCCAATTTTTTGCGGAGCCAACTAAAAATGTATTGCGAGTGACTCCTAGCTGTAATTTTGTTTAAATTGTTAAAAAATATTAATTATTTGAATAATTTGTATAAATAAATGCAGATTTTGACTATTTTTCCAAGAATAGGCTCCATTTTCTTAGCGAAATCAACTAAAAATGTATTGACAATGATACTGCTATGATACTTTGCCAATGGACAAGAACAGTTAATTATTTAAACAGTTTTTAGAAACAAATGTACATTTTGGCCACTTTTGCATGAATAGGCTTATTTTTTTCGTGGAATAAACTAGAAATGTCTTACCAATGACTCTTTCTTGTCATATTTGTCCAATTAACAAAAACAGTTGATTGTTTAAACAATATTTATAAAAAAATTCACAGTTTGACCGTTTTCCCATAATAAATAATTTTGCGGAATTAACTAAAAAACCAAGGACATTATATATGTGTTAATAAAAGGTGTGATGTTCTCTTGGATATTGGGTTATTGGGTTATCAAATTATCTATTTATTGGGTATCGTATCTTAACACTTTTTCTTAATTAGAAAAATATGACAAGAAGGAATAATTGGCAAGACATTTCTTGTTGATTCCGTATGAAAATTAATATTTATTATGGAAAAGTGGTCAAACAGTAAATTTGTTTATAAATATTGTTTAAATAATCAAAAATTTTTGTTAATTGGACAAATATGACAAGAAGGAGTCATTGGTCAAATTTCTAGTTTATTCCACGAAAAAAATAAGCCTATTCATGCAAAAGTGGCCAAAATGTACATTTATTTATAAAAATTGTTTAAATAATTAACTGTTCTTGTCCTTTGGCAAAGTATCACAGTAAAGAGTCATTTTTAGTTGATTTCGCTAAGAAAATGGAGCCTCTTGGAAAAATAGTCAGAATGTGCATTTATTTATAAAAATTGTTTGAATAATTAATATTTTTATCAATTTAAATCAAATTATAGCTAGGAGTGACTGGCAATACATTTTTAGTTGGTTCCACAAAAAATTGGGCCTATTCGTGGAATAATGTTGAAAATGTGAATTTGTTTATAAATATTGTTTAAATAATTAACATTTGTTGTTAATTTGAAAAACATGATAGCAAGGAGTTTTTGGCAAGACATTTTTGGTTGATTGTGCAAAAAATTGAGCCTATTCATTGTGACATACGAAAACTGTGTATTTGTTTATAAAAATTGTTTAAATAATTGTGAAACAGCAGCTATTCTTAACTAATCGCAATTAGGCATTAATTTCGCTCATATTTTATTTAAGAACAAAGAACAACTAATCATTGCGAATCACGAGAAAATGGCTTTTGTTAATTAATTTGTTTAAAATATTATAAACAATTTTTTTCTTACTCTAACCTACTGGAAATTGTTGCTAGATAGTTATTATACTGACATAAGCTCTTTTTTAGTAAATTTAAAGACCTTAAAAAAAAGGTACATCTGAAAAGTTAGGAAAAAAATATTGATTATTTTGTTGGTAAATAAAAAAATTTTACACCTGAAAGCCTTACGGTCATTTAAAAAAAAAAAACATCAAAATCCATTGAAAATTGGCTTGTAGACAGAATTTTGTCCACAAAAAGTGTTTTTGGCCACAGTGTGTGGCGTATGCAATAGCACACAAAAAAGATCGAAAATACAAGATGAGTTAAAATGAGTTAAAATTAGGAAGATCTCTCGTTTCAATGGAATTGCATACTTTGTAGAGGCCAACACAATAATTTTTTTTAACTGTAAAGTATAATTAGGATCATGCTCGCAAAAATATATATTGTTTCTGAGGGTGTGAGTGTATTCAGGGTGTCTAGCGATCAGGTCATTTAAAATTCCCGGTTTTTTCCCGGTCAATTTTTATTCCCCGATCAAGTTAAAAATGTCTTTTTGAGATTTTTGAAGTGAACATATACATAGAAAAGGGAATTTTAACACAATATAGTATACAAAATTTATATCGTAAAGAAGATAATTATTTATTTACACGTGCCAAACTTATGTTTTCGTAACACGTAAAATAAATATTTTTTAACAGAATCACAAGTAGTTGCTTAAATGCTATTGAAATCTAAAGAATTAAAAAATATATATAAGTATAATTTTGATCATAAATAAAATTTCCGGGTTTCTTCTCCCGGTAAAATAAAATTCCCGGGTTTTTCCCGGTTATTTCCTGGTAAAATGAAATTCCCGGGTTTTTCTCGATTTCCCGAACCGCTAGACACCCTGGTATTATAGGGAAAAAATTGCGGCGGTACCAAAAAGCTTTCACAGAAAAAAAAATGTTTTCAAATTTCCAAAAATTTTTTTTATTCCTTTCTCATTGCCAGAATTGACTTTCCATTTTTGTAGAACCGTTGTGATATCGTGTACAATATATATTTGAACCATCGAAATTGATTCAGCCGTTTTCGAGAAAATTTAATTTTTTAATTTAAAAAATTTTTTTATAACTTCTGTAAAAAAATTTTTTGAAGGTGGCACTTGGGGTAAATTAGTCTTATAATGGTAAAAACTTACCATACCAACCATGCGTACCAGCTATGGGCTTTATGCTGATAAATTGTATTCTGCTGAGTTAAATTTAATGGTATAGAAGTGGTATAGAATATTTAGTATAGAATATTAGAATATTTAATGGTATAGAGTTAAATAATTTCATTTTAAAAAATTTTGCACTATTAAGTATTAAATTCTACTTAAACTAATTTAATGATACAGAATTTAACAGTTTAATTATTTAAAATTGCTTGTACAAAATTTGATAGCGTAGAATCTGCATCAAAATATTCAAATAAATAATTTAAATTCTATTCTGTTAATTTTAACCCAAATTAATTAAATTAAGTATAATTTTACAGTACAGATATATAATAAATCTGTTTAATTGAATAATATAAATAAATATTGGATTAAATAAGTTATATTTTCAATATTGTTGGTGTAAAAATTAGAAGATGGCATTGCAGCCTTTGCCAGTCCTACTTGTCTTTTTTGTATAAATCTCTAAGCCATATTTTTTTAAAACTTTGTTTCAAATTGAAAGCATTAGCACTTGGAACTTTTCAAACTAAATCATTCAAATTTCCAATTTGAAATATTCCATATTTTGGAATATTTTCTCTCTAAAGAAAATATTCCACATTCGAATTTGCATTATTCTTTAGATTGAATGTAAAAATAGCTCTTACAAAAATTAAAGAATTAATGTTTGAAAATACTTTTTATTCTGTGAAAAAAGATCCTCATTCGCTCCGCTGGGAATCGAACCCAGGTCTCCCGATTGCCGGTCGGTTAC
>JBAGKK010252868.1:0-21079 GCA_037177015.1 Euceroptres primus | reverse complement strand
GTTTTTTGCAAACTGGTCAACCAACTCGTCAGAATTCTGAAATGTCTGGTATTTTTGCCACTTATTCATAATTGTTTCAACAAATCCCATTTGTTTAAACATAGTTTTTTGAAAAAATTTCGAAAATGTACACGTTCTCCATGTAATATGAACTAATTGGTTTATGTCAACGATAAGCACGATTGATTTACTTTATTGTTAATTGTTTAAACAATTGTTAGTTTTTGAATGTAACTTTTGAGTAGAACAAAGTAGAAAAATGTAGTTTTTTTGCAAATTGGTTAAAAAACCCATCAGAATTATGGTTTGTCAGGTATTTTAACTACTTATAATTGTTTAAACAATTTCCATTTGTTTAAACATTTTTCTTCGACAAAATATAAGAAAGTCACACCTTCTCCAAGTAACATGAAATATGAACCAATAGGATTACATCAAAGATAAAAACGATTGATTTACTTTATTGTCAATTGTTTAAACAATTTCTTGTTAAAAAACCTTAATGAGTGCCTCACTCTAATTGAAAAGTGGACTAACAGTGGAAATTATCAGAAAAAAATGCAACTTTCTAGCATATCTGTAGGAAGACAGTTGTAAACAATTAAAAAATTGTTTAAACAATTGCTTGTTAAATAACCTTAATGAGTACTTCACTGTAATTGAAAAGTGGACAAAACAGTGAAAATTATCAGCAAAAAACCGCAACTTTCTAGCATACCTGTAGGAAAATATAGTTGTAAACATTTATAGTTTGTTTAAATAATTGTTTGTTAACTAACCTTAATTAGTACCTCACTCTAATTGAAAAAGTGGACAAGCAGTGGAAATTATCAGAAATAATCGCAACTTTCTAGCATATCTGTAGGAAAAGATAGTTGTAAACAATTATAAATTGTTTCAACAATTGTTTACTAGACTACCTTAATAAACCTTACTCTAATTGAAAAGTGGACAAGACGTTAAAGATTTCAGCAAAAACCGCAACTATCTAGCATTACTATAGGAGAAAGTAGTTGTTAACAATTAGAAATTGTTTAAACAATTTTAAAAAAATTATAATAATTTTTACCTCACCCTGATTAAAAAGTGGACTATTGTTATAAATAAATAATAATAAATAGTTTAAACAATTTATTTTAACTTCTAATTATCAGTAGAAGGTAATATTTTATGTATTAGAAATTTTCGAGAACTCGAAATAATCCGAGTACCCAACACAATTCGAGTACTCGAAAATTTCGAGAACCCGACCAGTTTCGAGTTCTCGACACCAATCGGGTACCCGAAAATTTCAAGAACCCAACCAATTTCGGGTTCTCGACACCAATCGGGTACACTAAATTTTCGAGAACCCGACCAGTTTCGGGTTCTCGACACCAATCGCGTACCCGAAAATTTCGGGTCGCCAATCTGCTTCGGGTTCTCGAAGTCAGCGAGTACTCGAAATTTTCGGTTTCTCGACGGGCCGAGTATTCTCGAGCCCGGCCCGGCCCGATAAAAGTCGAGCTCGGTTCGAGCCGAGATTTCGAGCTCTTTGCATACCTCTAATATTTATTAATGAAAAGGTAACATATCTGCACATGTTTCAGGCAAGTCTCGATTTCATCTCGAATGCGCTCGACGTGCATCAACAAATCATGGTTTTATGATAAGAAAATTTCAAGATATTCACCACAAATATTACGTTATTTTATTTATATTTATACTTTTTAATTTAAGAAATAAGTATTTTTTTCTTCTTAATTTGTGGGGATTAAATCATGGTTTTGTGATCAGAAAATTTCAAGATATTCAGCACGAATATTACGTTACTTTATTTATATTCATCACGTTATTTACAGCACGTCATCAATTCTTCATTTACATCATCACTGCATGCTTTTTCATGTAAAAAAAATATAAATGGTCGATAAAAAATGAAGTGGATATTGTTTCCTGCATGATGGTGAATTGGAAAAAACCCAGGTTTTCTTTAAAATATTTTCTGGCTCTCTAAAATATACAAAATTCATGGACTCTGAAAATTGTATTCGAAATTCGTTCAAGAGTCATTTTATTTATTTATTCGTAGATTTATGATTAATTTCATTAAGTGCAAAATACAAATCGATTTTTTTATTTTGAAATATAATTTTTTATAACAACTGTCCACAGATTGGGCGTCAGCTGTAAATTTTCCGAAGTACTATCCACGTAGAGGCACCGGAAGACAGAATAATTCCGAATTGAAGTTTGCTTGTCCACATTGTGGTTTTCGAAATAAACGAAAGGATCACATTTATCGTCACATTCGCAGAAAACACCCCGATAATACTGTTTGCTACATCGATCTTTCATTATTATGACGAAAAGTGGCTTTTTATTTTAAGTCAGCACATTTTCTGTTTTCAATCCGTTCAATTTCTATTAAGTTCTCCTAAAATAAGTTTTCTTAAAATTAAAAAATATTATTTGTAATATCACAAATAATATTACTATTATTTGTCAATTATATTACGTTTCTGTAATCCTCAGTTGTTTGCTTTTTTCAAAAATACATATTTTGAAAATTTATTCCTTTTTGGCGTTTTTTATTATTTAGATACTAATTGTCCAGTGGTTATTTAAAAAAATGTAAAATTTTCTGCTTTCAAAGTAAGTATTTAACTGAGTCTAAGAATGAACTGGACTGAAAAGTAAAGAGATATTTTTTTCTCAAGTTTTAGTATATTACTAATCAAGGAAAATTTTTTATTTTCCAGAAATGTCACAATATTGGTCATCGTACGAGCAGCCCTTAGAGCAACAAGTGGATGGAAATCGACATTTCTGCCCAAAATGTAACAAAAATTACAAGCATCGTAGTCACATGATTCGTCATTATAAATATGAATGTGGCATTCCTCAAAGATTTGAGTGTCCTTATTGCAAGCAACATTATCGTCAACGTACAAATGTTTGGACTCATATGCGTGGTTTTCACCCAAATAAAGAAATGTACTGTATTGATATTGCAACCAATGCCACACTTTTTCGAAAATATCACAAAAGTGATTAATTAAAGAGGAACTTAACTTTTTTTAATTTAAAAAATACATATTATATTTTGTTACTCCTCAAAATTTAAAAGGAAAGTTTTGATTATAATTTTTGTGAGGATTGAATTATGAAACGTAATTTTTCTTCTGCCTTTTTATGCAAGATTATTATTTGATTCTACTTTTTTTGGACAGTGTCAAAAATGTACTAATTAGAGGAAAAAATGTATTAATTAAAGGAATTGTACTATTTTTCAGTATAAAAATTGCAAGGATTTTTCTTGGCTGTAACTGTAGTGCAGATTGAATTATTTATGATTTTTTTATTCTCATTAATCATGAGATTGAGATAATCAATTTGTTTTAGTTATCAGATTAAACGAAATTTGAAACCTTTTGAGTAAAATGTAAAAATATAAAGCTCGAGAATATAATCAGGCAAGTTGATCACAAAATTGATTAATTAAAGAGGAATTGAACTTTTGAATTAAAAAAATATATATTATGTTTTGTTGTTCCTCAAAATTTAAAGAAAGAGTTTTGGTTATAACTTTCGTGAAGATTGAATACTGAATCATGAAACACGTTTTCTTCTTTCTTGTTAGACAAGATTATTTTTTGATTCCAAGTTTTTTTTTGACAGTGTCAAAAATGTACTGATTAGAGAAATTGTACTATTTTTTTAGTATACAAATTTCAAGCATTTTTTTATGAACTGTAGTGCTGATTGAATTATTTATGATTTTTTTAATTCTAAAATACTGTTGGGAATATATAATTATAATTAATTATGAGATTTAGATAATTAATTCCCTTTAGTTATCAGACCAAACAAAATTTTAAACATTTTGAGAAAAGTGTAAAAATATAAATCTCAAGAATATAATCAGATAAGTCGACATCAGGTCATGCAATTAATGTAAGAAACAAATGATATTTTTTATGTAATAATTCAGCAGATTGGTTCTACGTTTCTAGTATTTTTTATTAGTCATGAAAAACCAAATGAGGTCAAAAAGTACAATATAAGTTTTAATCTAAGGTTTGATATATATATACACGTAAATTACTAAGCTTTGTACGAAAAAGTTGAAATTGAAAAATGCTCAAATGCCTTTACATATTTTTGTCCATTCCTTTATTATACCTTGCTATTCCCTTCTTTTTAACTGGAATTTTCTTTAGTACAGTATTAACTGCATTTTTATTAATGCTCTGAATCATTCTAGAAGAAATCTTTGTTTATGAATAAATTAATTTTTGTTTTTTATTTCCATTTTTTTTGTTATTTTAATATTTTTTTTATTTGAAGCACTATATTTTTAAAAATTCAGACTGTATAGTCACGGTAAGTTGATGAAAAAATTCACTAATCGTTAATCATTTACTCATTTACATTTTGGGTTATTCATTAGCGTGTTAGGTATAAAAATATATTGTATAATAATAATTCAAAAAACTATTCATTATTATTTTCTAATTCTATATGTAAGTTAACCCAATCATTGTTTGGCCTGATTAAATTATTTGTAACTTTTAAAAAAATGTTGTCTCTTCATGTATGTTTTTATCATGAACAGTTATTATTTTTTAAATAATTTCCTTGCTAATTGTCCTTTCACGTACTGCCATTAATTTCGAGTAAAAAATGACGAGAGTGAAATTAAAAATGTGTTTATTTTGCATAAATTTTGACTCATTTTATTTAGCCAGTGTTAATTGACAAATATCTTTATTTTTCAGGAATAACTCACAAATTGTGGCAATTGAGGTCAAGAGGAAATTATGAGAATCCGGATCCAAATCGACATTTTTGCCCAAATTGTCAACGAAGCTATAAACATCGAAGTCACATGATTCGTCATTATAAATACGAGTGCAATTCTCCACAAAGATTTGAATGTCCCTATTGTCAACACCATTTACGACAACGCACACACGTTTGGACACATATACGTACTTTTCATCCTAATAGAGAATTATTCTGTATTGATATTGCCACTCAAGCTAAATTAACTCGAAATAATCTTGGGGACAAATAAAAATAAAGAAAAAAATACCTTAAAAATACCTTTTTAAAGTCTTAAAAGAAGTAAAAGCACAATAAATACATGTTTGAGTTTTGTTGTTTGTAAAGTTTTCACAAGGAAGATATGTTTTTTAAAATAAATGTTTCCTAGAGGAAATCAAATAGGTACATTTATTTGTAATATATTCTGTGATTTTAAAATAAATTTTAACATTAGGCATAAGATCTATGATTCGAAATTTCTAAAGCAACTTCAATATAATTGAACTATTTCTGTTTCTACTTTGTCCGAAAAAAGTATATTTTATTTTAGAAATTATGTTACGATTGAATATTTATAGGAAAGACAATTTTTTTATTAAGAAAGCACACTTGTATAATAAAATATTTATGTACACTGTAGTCTTTCCAATTAAATAGTGATTTGTTATTGTTAGTGTCAAACAGTTCTTGTGATACAATCCTGAATGAATGTTAATTAATCTTTGTACTTTGTGACTCAATAAAAAGTTTAATTCATGTGTATTTTTTAGAAAAGGGTTGTCCAATTAGTTACTTTTAATTTTGAAGAATAAACCTATTTTGAATTAGTTTTTACAGATCATGAAAAAGTGCCTTACTCTAAATTTTTAGTTTAAATTATTTCGTTCAAAGAAACGATTTAAGAGATTATGAAAAATAAAAATGAATATTTTCTTCCTCCAATAAATTTTATATACATTAATTTGATTTTTTTTTGGTGAATTTGCAGATGAAAATCAGAATTCAAGACATCGTGGGGAATATCTTGTTTTTCGCGATCCTTTCAACCGCCAAGCAGAAATGTTTCAATGTCCAAGCTGCTACAATTTGTATAAATCGCGAAAATCAATGCTTGCACATATGAGAAATCAGTGTCAAAAACCTCCAAGATTCGAGTGTCTCCATTGCGGAATCAGAAAATATCAGAAGATCCATATTCTTAAACACATGGACACTCACCATCCAAATATGCCACGCTTAGTTCGTGACGTCGGCAAATTAAGATGAATTTTTAAAATAATTTCATACTGACTGAATTCTTTTCGACAGAAAACTAAATCGACTGAATGATAATCATAATCATTTACTGATAATCATAATCCATAATTTTATAAACTCCATATTGTTCCCAGCTTAATTTTAATTTTTATACTTCTCGATAAGCAAATTTAGCTTTAATAAAGTAATAAATTTTAGTCAACATGGATTTAGGATGAATGGATTTTTTTATAAGCATGTGTATAAATATAATTATTTTAATTGAAAACGTCCTTCATGTTCTTAACACTTATTATTTTCTTGGTTGGTTAAAGTAGTTTATGAATTTAAAAAGTAATGTGTGTGTCTTTCTATGGAAAGGGAGTTTAGTGTTGAATTAAATAATAACTAATTAGGGATATTTTCCTTAATTAGATATTTCTCCTCTCTTTTACGATTTTATTTTTATTGTATTTCAGGTAACGAATCGAATATGGGAGAATATATTGTTTTCTGCCAAGATGGAGTCAATCAACCTTGTGAAATGTTCCAATGTCCAAGCTGCAACAATGTCTACAAGTGGAGAAAATCTTTAGTTATGCACCTTCGTTATCAGTGTCGTAAACCACCGAGATTCATTTGTCTTCACTGCGGTGCCAGAAAATACCAAAAGATTCATATTATCAAGCATATTAAATCATATCATCCAGACTTGCCTGAGTTTTTTTTAGATAGTGCGCAATAAACAAATAATTAAGAAATATTGTAACAACTGCTATTTTATGTGGTTTTCAGTGGATTGATTTGATTTGATTTCCGTTAACTATTAAACATGACAATAATCAATTGAATTTTAGATTCAATCATGATTTCTATAGCATAATAAATATTTCTTCTAATGTTGATATTAAGTAGAATAAAATCCTGGGAGAATTTATTTCAATTTATATATATTTTACAATTCGATTCTCAAAAATACTTTTGTCTAAGATTTCTATATTTCTTAATTTACACCTCTGTATAAAAAAACAAATAAATTTATTTAAAATCAGCTGCACTAATTTTATCAACCTGAAAAGACATTAGAATTTCCTGTTGTTTTCATTGAGAGTGTTTTTTTTTTCTGCACAATATACTATTGAGCACAACAAAATTGGAAAAATTGTTTTAAATAATTCAGATCATAATTGAGCACATGATTTTTGTGTTTCAGATTCTCTTCCACCGTCTCCAGAAGAAAATTTAGGCGATGTTTCTGGTGTTTCTGCAAATGGATCTAAAATTCTTAGGGAGTCGAAAATTAGATCTTACAATATTGAAGCAGAAAAACCTTATCAGTGTAAAAAATGTGGCAGGGGTTTTGCCTTAAAGGGAACGATAAGTCGTCACTTGAAATATGAGTGTGGCCATGAAAAAAGGTTCCAATGCCCTTACTGTAATCATAGGAGTAAACAAACATCTCCAGTTTATGCACATATTCGAAGAAAACATCCTGGCGAGGAGGTCTACATTTACGACCTTAAACTTTAATTTGAATTCCACAAAAAAACCGATATTTTATGAACTTTGAGACTCATTTCTCCTTCACAAAGAAACTGTATTTTTGTGCGATTATTATTTATATTAAAATTATACGGAAAAAGTATTACAATTAATTATAAGTCCTCATAAGATTTTGATCTCGTTACTTTTGTTAGAATTCTGATGAAATCAACGAATGTTGATTTCCTACCGAGGTGTGATATGTATATTTGGTATTTATCGAGTTTGCAATAAAGGACGAAAAATCAGCAATTTTTTCAAGACTTACTCGAAGGTAAAAGTTTCCTTAAAACTTCCCTCGAAAAGTTCCTTGTAAAAAATCATTTTATCATTCCACTAACAAAATTGCTTAATGTCAAATAAATTGTTTATTGACTAATCCAGTTGTAAGTGAATGAAGTGAATTTTTACAAGCTTAAATATAATTTTTATTTTCAGATCTTATGATGATGGACTCCTTCGTGAATCGCATAGGTTCTGGAGCGCAAGTACAAAATCTAGGGTGCAACTTTCGACCACAAATGAATTTGTATTATTGTCCAAAGTGCCTTCATGGTTTCACTTTAAAGTGTAATCGTAATCGGCATTATCGATACGAATGTGGAAAATCTCCTCGTTTTAAGTGTCCTTACTGCGATGTGCGTAGCAAACAGACTTCACAAATTTACTGTCACATCAGGAAAAAACACCCTGACCAAAGAATCTTTTTTGTCGATTTAACCCTTTAAGGCCTGACGCATCATAATTGGCTTGTCAGTGAAATATGTGTTTGTAGGTGAAAAATAAGGGGACACGTATTTTTTTAAATCAACGTAGCGACATTTTTACATTTTTTACCAATATTTTTAAATTCTAAGGGAAAAATTAGTTTTTTGCAAATTTTACTTTAAAAACCTTTCGATTTTCGCAATTTTTGAGATATTAAGTTTATTTTGTTTCAGTTTGTAAAATTTTTTGCACTTTTCTCAGTAAAAAAGATTACTTAAAATTGTTACACCTTAAAATGGTTTGGATTAAATTCGAGATTAAATTCAGTAAAATTTGTCTGAATTTAAGCAAAATTTGATTTGCATATGTAATTTCCATCTACTTAATACTTTTCCTATAAGGTTATTTTTTTAAATAACGTAAAACAATTGAAGCCAATGTTAATTAATATTATAAAAAGATCCTAATTTTTGTTTTTCTCTTACTGTTCCAATTATTTTGTATTATTTTTGAAAATTGTTTATTTAACTTAATGTTAAATGTTAATTTAAATTAGATTTTATTAATTAAGTTGACTTTTTTTTTAAAAAAGTGCGCTGTGTGAAATATTTTACATAGAATTTAAAAAGTGATATTTTCAATCATCGTTTTATTCAGGATTTTCATTAGTGGATATATAAAAAATATTTTTGTTACAATTGTCAGGCTGCTTAGTCAAAAATACAATAATTGACAATTATGATAATGATTCGAAAATACAGACTGTTGAATGTGATAAACTCAAAAGAGACAAAATTTAATAGGATAATAAAAAAGTTATGTTACACAGTTGTCATTTTAACCCGTAGAAGACACACTGGTGCGAATTCGCACCAACGAAAATTTAAATGTGTAGGATTCAAAGGAAAATGAATTCAAGGTTTTCTCCTCACTACGTTAAATATGCCTGTCTTCTACTGCGTCGGATAGACAAGAAAATGACAACTTGTTAAAGACCATTTGAAGTTGGCCCCTAAGTAATAGTTAAAATAACCTAATTTAGGAGCCAACTTCAAATGGTCTTTACCGAGTTGTCATTCTCATGTTTTCAAATCTTGTTTCTATTAAAGTAAACATCTTATCTTTAATTTCCATTAATTTTTATTTAATTCTGTTGAAGCATGAACAAATGGAATAAAAATGTTAAAAAAATTATTTTTTCAAAAACTTCGTTTTAAAAATTAAAGTTTACGAAAAATGGTGAAACTTTTTCGTAATTTGAATATCACTAATCGATTGCGCATAAAATTTTACATGAGAAATCGTATCCACTTTTTAAATTATCTATAATTTTTAAGGAGATAACGAGCTTCGAAAACGGAAAATCCCGATTTGCACTAACATGCCTGTAGAGAGTGCATGAAAGGAGTGTGCCTTCTACGGGTTAAATAAATTAGAAAAGTAAGAATTACTTAATTTAATTAAGAATTTGAAGCGAGATGTACATTTTTACCAAATTCATAGTTAATGTTATGTTTTTTTGTTAATAAAACACTCTTGATTCACTTATTTTTATTAGCTTCTTAGCGAATTGTAAAACCTCTGTAGTTTGGCCTCTCAGGAGCGGGGATTTTAATTTAAATTGTGTTCTATGATTCCAGAGGAATTAAACTCACGATATCTCTTCAGAGAATATGGAGCCAGATTGATGACCGAAAATTTCCAGAAAGAGGTGACAAGAAGGAAGAATTTCGAATGCCCAAAATGTGGAAATGGTTACAGCGTGATGAAAAGTCTTCAACGTCATTTGAGATACGAGTGTGGTTTAAGACCGAGATTTAAATGCCCCTATTGTAATTCTCGAGCGAAACAAAAGGCTCATGTTAAAGACCATATTCAGAGAAAACACAAGAGCAAATTAATTTATGTTCTCGACCAGCCCTGCTGAAAAATGTCTCTACTGAATTAGATTTTGCAGAATTTATTTATTTTAATTTAAGTTCCTGGCTGTGAAATCTTCTAGATTTTCTTTAAGGAGATAATTTTAAGAATAGGAAAACAGCTATACAGTATGATAAATTTCTTCATTACTAGATTGTATTCTCATATTCGGATAAAGTTAAAACTAAAATAAAGTTGAAAGTAATTCTGAATAGGGTTTGTGAGCAAAAAAATAAATAGATGATGCACTCAAATGAAAATATTTCTACAGAAATAAAATTGTATAACTTAGATGGTGCTTTGAGTCATTTAATATATTTATCACTCCCAGGGATATGTTATTTTCGACCAGTTTTCCCAAAAACTAAATTTTCTTATATAAATATGAGAAGAAATTCTGAAAGCGATATGTATTGATTTAATTTAGATTTAAAGAAGAGCATGCTAGATTGAAAGGTACTGAAAAGATTCAACAAGCACGAAACTGAACTAGTTTGAAAATAATATAATTTTGCACTTGGGCTTAAATCTTAATTTTTTTTTTTCATTTATAGGGATGGTATGATTTTGCAAAAAGGAAAGCATGAAAGTATCATTAAGTCAAGTTACTTTCTAAAAAAAAGTTCTCCATAGTTTTTTTTAAAGTGGCAATGTGTCTAATTTTTTTCCTCTTTTATTTCTGCTTTACAGAAAGAGTACGAGCGATGTTGCCAAAAAATCTGCAAAGGAAGTATCCAGTGTTGCCTATGATAAAAGATTTTGCTACAATTTGGCTAGCAAAGCAACGAACTGAATTTCCTTATCGCTGTGATCAATGTGGGAAAGGTTATCAACATCGAGCAACTCTTCTTCGACATTCTAGACACGAATGTGGAAAGCCACCACAATTCCAGTGCCCCTACTGTGCCCATCGAACGAAACAACGAGGAAATTTGTACCAACATATTCGTACTAATCATCCTGGCAAAGACGTTTTCTGCGGCGAAGTTGGGACGAATTAAAATTCAAAAAACTAAAATTTTAAATCGAATTAAAATTATTGCGTATCGCAATATACAATTTATACACAAAAAATCGTACTGCATAAATTGTACAAAAAATGGGTTTTCCAAATTAGTGCTTTCCTCAAAAACAGATAAAAGCCCAAAGAAATTTTTAATTAAACTCTCCAGGTGAAAAGAATAATTTATAAATAGTATTTCTTTAAATATTCTTTGATCTTAGGTATTTGTTATATACACTCGTCGGTGAATCGAAGGTCTGTGAATCGAGGACCACCTTCTTAGTTGTTCAAGCTTCACTGATTCTGTCCTCCGTCCCTGAGCGTCCCGCGACGGCCCCATCGCTCGGGCAGTCAGGGCCGCCAGACGTTGTTTACATCATGACTCTCTGCGCATTTACTTTTGCTCGTTCAGAGACTATATACGCGATCCTGAAGACTGCTCGCTCGAACAGCATTGCATCGAGAACCGTCTACCCCCGAGCCGGGTCCTCGATTCACCGACGAGTGTAGTCATCATTTTTATATGTAATTTTTTTATTTGGATTTTTATATCCTTGAAATTAACTAATTAATAAAATTATATTTGAACTGATTTACTTTAATATGACAATATATAAATTGTATATAAATTATGTATTGCAATATACGAAATTTTGAATTCGTTTGCATATCGGAATCGTTTTGAAGGAAAAGTTACCGAAATAAATTTTTTTATGGTGATAAAATACGTACTGAACACTTAGTTATTAAACCTTTTAAACATTATTTTATGTAAATTGTGTTTTAAAATTAACTAGCATTGTTCATTGGTGACTCTGAACAAATTTTTTCACAAAAGGACGATTCTACAATATCGTAATCTAAGTTTTTTTTAAAAATTAAAGGCCTAATATTTAAAATTTTTGATTAAATAATAGAATTAGTTTTCAATTTTATGTCACGAATATGGAAAGATATTTTACTCAGGTATTTAATTGTTTTAAGAATGTATTTTTTATTAGTCCCTTTATTGTAAGTTAGACATTTTTTAATAAACTGAAAAAATTTCATACAAATTACCTTCTGTTGTGCAGCAAGAAATTGATAAAAGTAATACTTTTGAAATAAATTAATTTAAATAAATTCTTTTTCATTTTATACTTTACCTAAAACACTTTTAGACGAATTTCTTTCAATTTCAGAATAATGTAAATGACTGAATCGCTTTTGTGTTTTGTGAGTATTGAAGTTAAGGTTTTTAAAAAAGTGAGAGTTTTCAAATTTGTTATTAACCCTGATATTGATTGTATTGGCTCAATTCTGATAAAATTTTTCTGAATTTTTTTTCCAGTTCTTGAGACGGCTGCTTGGGAAGAGTTTCGACAGCATCACGCACATTCTAGTCGAGTCGTACACCAAAAATTGAATTTTGCATCAAATTCTCATATTAGGTACCAGCAGAAATCGAGTAATAATTCGGATAAAAATCCAGGCTTATTCAAGTGTCCCAATTGTGGAAAAAATTACCGATGGCTTCGAAATATGAAAAACCACTTGAAAATTGAGTGTGGAAAAGAACCCAAAGAATGTTGCCCTTACTGCCCTCACAGGACTAAATACAAGAGTAGTTTACAAAAGCACATAGCCAGAATACATTTTTCTTGATTCAAGAAACGCGATTTCTTGATGTTTATTATTTTTTGAATATAAAATTGAAAATATTCACGTAGAACTTATCGTAGATGATGATTTTACATCATGTAATTTTCTCATGATTTATTATAGTTTAGCTTTTAGATATACGTCTTTTTAAAATTGAAAATATTTTTAACTGCAAGCCAAATTGGAAGTTTGGTTTATAATTTATTGTATATAAAAACAACTGCAACCAGTGAAAAATACGAAAGCCTTTAAACGAAAAATTGTCCACCAAAAAATTGTAAAATATCGATATTTTAAAATAAATATATAAAGAAAAATTAGTTTCTTTGTGTAAAAAATTCACACTAGGTCCCCTTTTATTAATTATTTTCTTCTTATTATATTTTCATTACCTATGAATTTTATAAATCTAAATCTTTCTAAATCTTCTTGCATATTTTCCTTTTCTTCTTCTTCAAATAGATTTTTGTAGAACTTTATTTTATATTTTTGATACGTTTGAAATTTGATTTTTCTTCTAACTTAAGTTTTTGTTTCAGGTGCTTTATGTGGCTGTGATTTATGTGGTCGCACATTTTCTTGGTTTTCGAGTCTTCGTCTTCATCGCAAATCCTGTGGCAAAGAACCGTCTTTCTGTTGCAACATCTGTGATTACAAATCAAATTTTAAGGGCAATCTGAAGAGACACTTATTCAACAGACATCAGATAAAAATGTGTTGATATCGGAATTTAACAATTAGAAAAACGAGATTCTATTTAAATAATGATCTTTTTTAAATATCAAATGAAAAATATTTAAAATTACCTTAGAAAATAAAAAATGTCTTGAAATTACTTTTAGAAGTTCATCCTTAATGTTACCACTCCTGAAGTTTTGAAGATATTGAATATATTTACAGTAATTTTTAATTTACAGAAATTTTGCACAATTTGGATGATTCTGAAAAATGTGACACCTTTGTTGGCACTTGACAAAAAAGATACGCTATTTACATTATTTTCGTTGATTTATTGCATAGCATGTACAGTATATTGATGTCAATTTTTTTGTGTAAATTACACATTAAAACCTATACCTACTTTTTGAGTCACATACAAACTTTTGCAGAAATCTAAAAGTTTAAGGCTCATGTATGGATTTTTTTTTTGAAAAAAAGAAGATAATTTTAGTAAACTTTTTTTTGCAGATGTTCCCTTGTTTCCAATTGTGAGGCCCAGGCTGCACGTGTGTCCGAGATGTGGTGTGATGTATTCTTGGGCATCGAATCTCCGAAAACACCTGAAAATGGGTTGTGGATTAGTTACCTGTGAAACCCACTTTTCTTGCCAATACTGCCCCTACAGATCTAGGATTGAAGCAAGTTTCTTGAAACATTTGATTGCTGTGCATAATATCAGATAGAAAAAAAATCGCTGCGAGCAGAAACTTCAATCAAATATAAATCTATGCAATAAATTAAATAGCAGCAAAAATTATCATTAATGAATAAATGGAAGATAGTAATTAATTATGGATATATGAATTTAAAATATATTCTTTACAATTTAGAATCTGTAATTTTGTTGACAAAGATCAAAAGTTAAAAGAAATTTATATGTTATACTAAAGAAAATGAGTTTTTAAAAAAAACTTGCTTTTTAAAATAATATTTAACCTTTCTGCCATAAAATCACAGAAATTTCGTCCTTAGAATGTAGAAGGAAATTTTGCTATGTACTTATTAACGGAAGTCAGATACATCTAGTCAGTATAAATTTTAAGAAGTGATCAACTTTTTCTGTTTTTATACAGTAAAAAAAGAATACTTAAAATTGTTACACCTTAAAATGGTTTGGATTAAATTCAGTAAAATTTGTCTTAATTTCAGCTATATTGGTCTAAATTTAATACCACGTTACCTGAATTCAGAATTAAGTCTCAAGTTCAGAAAAATTTTACTTGAAATTAAATCTATTTTGCTTAAATCCAGACAAATTTTACTGAATGTAATCCAAACCATTTTAAGGTGTAAAAATTTTAAGTATTTTTTACTGTGCGTGTGATTTCAGTATCAAAACCTTGATTAAATGCTTAAGAAAATGAATAAGTAGTAATTATAAGATAAATCAAAATATTTTACAAGGCTATAATTTGAATATTTTATTTTTAATTTTGAATATATTTATTCTTTTTCAAGATGCTAACTCTGTCATCAATTCATTACTATTTGACTATTATTTTTGAAAATGTTTAAGCACATTTTTGACTCTTAACTCACAGTTTTAACAGAAAAAAATCACAGATCTACTATAATCAACGTTTTTCTGATTTTTTTATATTCTTCACATTAATCATTCTCTATGCTTACATCTAGCGAACAATAAATTGTGCTTACACGTAAATGTTACTTCAGCTAGTTTTACATACTCTTAAACTATCTCTTAAACATCATCTCTTACTTAAGGATCTCTGTAATAATTGTCCACTGCTGATTTTTAAATAAATATTGTGTACATATGAAGAAAGTTTGTTTCTTTCAAAATTTTTAAAATTATTTCAGATCATTTGTACTTTTTACATAATTCTTCGAAAGGATATATAATTTTGTGATTAATACAATTGTAAACAGTCTACTGAAAATAAAAATAAAGTTACTTTGGTTTTTACAATACAATCAGTATTTTTCCTTGCTGTAAAATTTCTTTATTTAAATGTTCTTTTGAAAAAAAGAATACAAATTTCCAATTAAAATTTGCATCCTAACGTGTAATTAACATATTTATTTTTGATTTCATTTTCAGAAGTTGCTTACTACTACACAACTTACAATGTGGCGAAACAAAGAAGAAACATGAAGGGAAAAACTGAAGATATGAGACTTGCGATGGATGCTCTTGATAGGGGAGTGTCTTTGAGGAAAGCAGCAGAAATGTTTCATATCTCAAAATCTGTACTTCATCGATATAAAAAGAACGGCATTCCTCCGAGAAAACAATATCTTTATCAGCAATGATTCTTTGGAGGATTAAAATCTACTTATTTTCGTTTTCTTTATTCCTAACTTAAAGCTTTACAAACTGCCTTAAATATTCATATTTTTCTACTGTATTGTAAGTTTAAAACAAATCTGTAATGATTCGATTACATGGTTTCTGTATTTATTTTATACTCTATTGTACAATAATTATGTAAAATTTAAGTGTAAAATGACGAGTATTAAATTAAAATTCACGGTAAACTTTAAGTTAAATTAAAAATGTTGACTTCAATAACTAATATTCATGAGATTGTAGGACATTAACAATCTACATACATGATTTGAATGTAATTAAAATTCATAGTTACCACCGACTTTCTCCAGTGTTACTAAAAAATTGTTACTTCACACATTAAAAGTCGAATAAAATATCTCATTAATAAAAAATTGAATAGATTTTTCCAAAAAATATTTATCTTAACTGTCATTCTGTTATTTGTCATAAAAAATAATTCAGTCGTCTTTTTCTTCTTTCTTCTGACCTGTGAAGTCTTATTTTGTTCACTTCTCTTTCTTTTCTAAAAAGAATCAATAATAAAAAAGAAAAGTTATTTTAGTAATGTGAGCTAAATTTTGTTTTAGATTGGAGAAAAGTATGAGATGGCATAGTGTACAATTGCGCTTTATGTGGAAAACAGTTTAAATTCAAAAGTAACCTTCTAAAAAATCGACGAAAAACATGTTAAAAATTCAACTGATAGATAGAAAAAATTTCCTTGTTCATCTTTCTACTCAAGTTTCTATCCAAGTTTAAGACAGCTACTTTCATAAAATTTCCTTTATTTTATTTTTATAATCAAAAAACACAAAAATTTATTTTAATTGAAATGTTTTATTACTATTTTTGTTTTTCAAACGCCTTTTATTAAATTAGGCTAAGAGTTGGATCAGATAATTCTGTATAAAAGTTATTATTTCGAAATTTCTGAAAACTCATGAAATAAAATTTATTTTATTTGTTACTTCGTGCAGATGTTAGAAAAACTATAAGTTGACTTCAGTTACCAAAGTCATATTTTCAGTTTAAGAAAGTGTATTTAAATATGCAAATTATTATTTTATACGATGCAACATTTTATTTCCAGATACTTTTAACTTTGGCTCTAAGGATAAGTTTTTTAGTCTCTGCACCAAAAATAATTTCTTAATAAATAAAGTAGATGTTGATTTTTATTCTCGATTAAAAAATATGTTCTTGGCAGCATAAGCAATAATTCTAGTACTAGTTTTAACAGAATAACTATTAATACTGGTAATAATTTTATATTTTAAGTTAGATTTTCTCTGGGTATTTAAAATGTTTGTTAATAAAATCAATTCAACAATTGAATTGCCCATATCTCCTAAAAGACGAATTACACTCAGAGAAAAATTATTTTCAAGTTTAAAAAATCGTTTTTAACCTCTTTTTCTTGATTCGATATGAATATTTGTTTACATTAAAAAAACATTTGGTTGATCAGCAAAAATTTTGCTTGATTCAAACAAAATTTGTTTGATTGAAAGATAATTTGTTTGAATCAAATAAGATTTGTTTGAATCAAAGAAATGTTTTTGTGATCCTATAGCAATGCAATTATATTTTTGATTTAAAACAATTTTCATTGTAAAAAGCATCAGCATTTTTTAAATGTAAATGTAAATATGAAAATGTAAGTCTACTTGTGAAAATGTTGAGAAGAATTAAGTGGTTCCTTGTCCTTTTTTCAAAAATCCTTGAGAATGATGTGTTCCATAAATAATAAGAAATTTTTCTAATTATTGGTCTAATTATTGGTTCTAATTATTTTTTTCAGAATTACGAAGGCAAGGTGTCAACTCCCAAAGGGTCACCTACCCCTGCAAAAATTGTGGAAAAGTCTACAATTATTATTCCAGCCTTGCAAGACATCTTAAACACGAGTGTGGTGTCGATCCAAAATTCCAGTGTCCTTTATGTCCTTACAGGACCAAACATAAATCCAGTTTGAATACTCATCTTAATGGGAGGCACATGAAGCTTCTCAGTGATTTCTACAATATCTCGAATGGAAATAATTCAACACTTAAGGGAAGAGACCCAAAATTTTCTAGAAAATAATTTTCTCATGACAATCCAAACTGTCCTTTTCTGTTATTTATTGCTTAGAATAAAAAAAGATCAATATAAAATAATGAGTTAATTTTGAATTTTCGTTTGTTTGAAATAAAAGTATTACCCAGTTAAGAAATGGTGAAATTGTCGGGACGACTAAAAAAATCCCGACAAAGAAAATTTCCGACAAAATTTAAAAAAATGTTCGAAAAATAAAATTCCGAAATTGCAAAATTGTTGGCAATATAAAATTCCCGACACTTGAAAATTGCCGACAGAAAATTGCCAATATTGTAAAATTAGGGACGCTGTAAAATTCCCGACACTAGAAAATTCCCCCCAAAAAGTAAACATTGTTTTAACAAATAAATAATTTGAATAATAATTTAATAAATAGATGTATTAAAGTTTTTCTGAATATGTAAAGTATTGAAAATTAAGTTATTATTAAAATTATTTATTTATTAAAACATTTTTTAATTTTTTTTGGGGAATCTTCTAGTGTTGAGAATTTTATAGCGTCGTTGAATTTACAACATTGGCAATTTTCTGTCGAGAATTTTCAATTTCAGTAATATTATAAACTGTCTGGAATTTTCCAGTGTCGGAAATTTTAGTTTTCGGGAATTTTGCGTCGTCAAAAATTTTCTTTATCAGGTTTTTTCAGTCTCAGATTTTCTATCCTTTTATTTTTTATTACATACCGTCAGTTACATTTGTGAAATGTAATTTGTATTTGTAGTAAAAAATTTGGTGATTATTAATTTATGTGCAAAAATGCTGCATAAAATGTATTTTCAAAGAATGTCCAATCTTGATGAATCTCTCGACAATTTATAAATGTTAAAAACGTTTTTGTAAGTTATGCGTTATAAATAAATGCAATTTTTACTCTAAACGTAACATTTTTTGTATGATGAAAAATTAAAAAAGTATACGAAAACTAAAAAATTATGGGTACTGCCTAATTGCGACACAGGGGAAAAATAGTTATACTACTCTGTGTACTTGAAAAAATGTGACTGCAGAGATAATAAGAAATTTAAAAAATTAGTTATCTATTGTTATGAAATTGAATTTTTATTCTCTTTCAAGATCTGATGATGATGCGTTTTCTTTATAATTATTAACTATATTACTGATGATCTTTAATTCGTGTTATTTATGTTCTTGTTATTTTACTTAAAAATGATTGAAAGAATATAAATAAATTAGTTGTAAGTACCATCAGTGTTTCATTTTGGCCAATAAAATAACTGAAATATATATTTGTATTATGGTATTTTTATGTCAAATGTAATACAGTTAAACACTCAGAAAAAAGCTTTTTACATTCAAGCACAATTTTTTAAATCAAAAATATAATTACATTGCAATGGGGTCAAAAAACGTTTGTTTAATTCATACAAATATTATTATTTGATTGAAACAAATATTATTTGATTCAAAAAAATATTATTTGAATAAGAAAAATTTTCTTTGAATCAAACGAACTTTTTTCTGGTCAACAAAATGTTTTTGCAATAACAAAATTTTCTCGAATCAAGAAGAAAAGGTTAAAAACGATTTTTTAAACTTGAAAATAAGTGTTCTCTGAGTGAGGAATATGAAAACTATTTTAAAAGAGGCAGAAAAAGATAAATAATTTTTTCATTATTTAAAAAATATTTTTTTACATTTTTAAGTTATCGTAACAAAATTTTGCTACAGTTTCTTAGTTCAGAAACAATCCACAAACTGAAGTATTGTTTCTTTATTTTTTGTTAGTGTAATTTCAAATTGAAATTACAACCTAACTTCTAATTACACTGCTCTACATTTAACTAATTAAATAACACATATTAATTGATAAGCACGTAATTATCTGTTATATTATTTTTCTTATCAAGGACTTTAATAATAGACTTGGAACTTTTTCAGAGTGGCCATCAGAGGAATACGAAGTTGGTCAGGAGAACTGCTTTCGATGTCCTCAGTGCTCGAGATGTTACAAGGTCAAAAGGTCGTTACGTCGACATATGTTGGTGGAGTGTGGCAAACCAGCAACCCAAAAATGCCCTTATTGTTCACATTTCAGCAAATATAAAGCCAGCATATTAAAACATATCATGCACATTCATCCCAACATGCCCTATACTTAAGTTTTTTTATTTATTTATTTTTCTTCCTCGTTATTGTGATATTTTCCACGGCTGTGTATTTTCAATTTGGAAATAAAGCTGACATACAATCGTGTTAATTAATATTACTGATTATTTAAATATATTTTTTTAACCGAGAAAATAAATCTCTGATTTCGAAAATGTTTAATCTATTTATTATTCTCAGTCAGAAGATAGTACGTTATGTAATAAGGAATTTGAATAAAGTGAACAAATTATGTTGGTTTACATATTTTGTAGAAGATTTCTTGGCAAGTTTATACATGTTTTTGAATTTAAAGTTTTCTACTAAAGCAAATTTCATATAACTGAAATGTTGTAATTTATTTATTGCTACACTTATTTATAAAAGGGAACTGGATTATGATAATATAATTTTGTAATGATATTTGATAATTGTTAGTTAGCAAAGAGGAATATTGAATTTGAGGTCTATTTTCAATTTTATGTTGTTGAAATATTTGTTCTGAATTTGTTATTGCTAAGATAATTAATGTGACAAGAAAAAAATTGTGTAATTTCATCAGCAAGATCTTTATTTGATTAATAAAGATCCATTTTTTCTATTTTTATTGCAGTCGATCTGAAATGTCTGGAAAAAAAATTATGTCGAAAAAGAAAATTTAAATATTATTGAATTATCAAGAGTCTAATGCTTTAAAAAAAGAAATCCTGGTGGTAAATCAGTTTGAAAATATTTCTTATTTTATTGGTATGTAAAATCTTGTATTAAACCATACTTGCACAATATTTTTTTTGAATGATATTTATACCTATTATTTTTTCGGTGTCGGGTCATGCAATTATTCACAATAGATTATACTTCTAATTTCTGTAATTTGATAATCTTACATCTTGATGAATCAGTATCGACCTTGTATTTATGTTGGATCTCTCAATCAGTCGTCGATTGGAAAGGTCAATTACAATGAAAAACAAACAAATGTTAATTGTCAAAAACGTTTC